>JANHGL010000625.1:0-29816 GCA_024611195.1 Ceyx melanurus
AAAAAATATTATTTCATGTTTCACACATACAGAAAAAAAATCAGGATAAATTTTAAAAGAAGGAATTGTGTAAAATCACCATTTTAAAACCAGTTTTGCAACACACTGTTCAATGTGTCCAAAAGCAGTTGAGGGCAGAGGCTGCCACTGCCTGTCAGATGATGGCACAGATACAACTTCCAGCAAAGAAGTGCCTCTCCTTTCTCCTCAAGTCACCAGTTAAACCTGTGAGCTGTCCCACAGACAGGGAAATCTCTATTTGTCCTCTATCTTTTCTGTTTCCCTAGTGGCCACTTTCCAAAAGACTTTATCAAGTTGGCTGGACTCTGAATCACCAGCTTAGTTATTTTTCTGCTTCTGGACCACACTTCTGAATCTTTGAACTTATTTATTATTGGTGTACTATTATTATTAGTGTATTAGTGTGTTTTATTTGATTTATTCACAGAAGGGGTTGGGAGGGACCTCTAAAGATATTGAGTCCAACGCCCCTGCCAGAGCAGGTCAGAACTAAAGCAGAGATTATTGGATGATTATTATTAGTGGAGAAGAGTTCTGTCATGCAGTTGAAATAGCTAGGAGGTGAGAGTTCATTATGAAGCTGTTGCCCAAGAAACAGCTCTCTTATTTTTTCAATTTTGCATTTTCATACCTATCAAAAGTTCTTTAAACTCTATTTTACATGATGTGACAAGGATTGTGTTCCTCACCCCCACCTCAGAAACATCTACCTGTGCAACAGTGGGGGCTGGGAGTGCCCTGGCTGAGGTCAGTGCTGAGATCCCATTTAAAGCAGCACGAACCCACCTCTCACAGAATTACCAGCTACCAGAGGGCTGAAAATCTGTTGGAAATTTGCTGTGCTGCAAGAAGTGAAAGGCAACTTCATGGCAAAGGTCAAGGACTGAAATCAACAGCAAGAGATTCTGCCCGAGCCGTTGGGACAGCATTACCCGGTATTTTTCTCTGAAACAACTTAGCCAGCAAATTGCTAAATTCCTCCTGTTCAAGACACACATCAGTTCACCACCAGACCAGGATGGGCAGCCTCACGGCAGTTGGAAAGAGCTGCTCCTGATCCCTCCATAAGCCAGGCTTGGCTGTCCCCCTCCTGTGTGTCAAGACCAGCCCTGGCATCATCCAAGCCTGCTCGGAAAGCCTGGAAGTGCCAGAAGTGGCCCTGCTGATGGAAAAGTGAGCAGGCTGCAGCCTGATGAGCTCCCAGCGTGGCTCAGTGTGCAGATGAACAGATTTTAAGTGACAGCAAAGAAGGAAACAACAGAAACACTGCTGCCAGAGGAACCTTATGCAACTAGTCTGATTCACTCGATTTGGTTATCATCATTATTATTCTTCTTCAGTGTGAAACAAAAGCCTATACTGCCACAGCATCTCATTTCTGTCAAAATAAGTCCTCACTAAAGAGGAAAAAGTGGGAGTTTTCCTCATCTTTTCAGATGACTCTTTGCTTCTTTCTAGAAAAATCTTCTTCTAAAGAGATTTAAAATGCTTTCAGTCCCATAGATAAAGACCTCCCAGTAGCACAAGGAGGTGCTAATTGATTAGCATTTCACAACATGTCCAACTACAGTAAAATAATTGAATTTGTGACTTGTGCAGGGTCATGAAGAGGGCAAAGAAGGACTGAAAGAAAGACTGAAAGCTGCTGAGGTATCACATCAAGTTTTGTGCTGTTGGTATTAGTACCAGACTAGACTTGCCAAGGAGCATCCCATCTGTCCAGCAGCTAAATCTGATGTAGCACTCTTGGTCCTCATTCCTGTCACCTTCAGCACCTTCTGTGGGATGAGATTCAGACTCAAACACCACTTGGAGTTTCAGCTGTAGAGCTGCACGCTGAAATGAAGAGATGACTCTTCCATAGAGACTCACAAGTAGCTCACAGTTAACAGCAACAGCCAAACTCCATCCACTAAACAGATTTATTGAATCACAGAATGTTAGGGGTTGGAAGGGACCTCTGGAGATCATGGAGTGCAACCCCCTGTTAGTTAATTTAGACATAAAGCCACAGTCAGGCAGTTAAACCCTTGCAAGGCTGGGGCAATACATGTTTTAGCATTTAAAAACTTAGTTGTTTTAAAGTGAGCAAAACAAGAAGTGTCCCGAGTGGTTCCCCAGCACTGGCAGGTTGAAATGTCTTCTTTCCAACTTAACTTGCACTCCTTGGGTTCAGAAACTCTGCATGTGTGTGATATGGAGTCTGGGAGGAGTATCCAGCCCATCACAGACCCTGTCAAGGTTCTGTTCCCCATTTGCTCTCCCAGCTCCTGGTTCAGGGCCCTCACACTGGCTGTTCTCAGCACACTTCTTGCTCACACATCATTTGGGAAAGTCTTTCCCCATCCCCTCCCCTTCCGAAATATCAAACCCAGATCCCTGCAAAAATATTTTGGCTTGACAAAGCCAACAAGCTCTGCTTGAATATTGCTGTTCTCCAGCAGCCTGTCACATCAGAAAAACAGATGTTTCTCTGTTTCTCTGCTGACAACTCTGTGCACTGCACAGCAATGAAGCAGCAAACGCTCCCCTCTCCTGCACCAAGCAGACTGTCAGTCATGGCTACAGTGTATTGCATCAAATCCAAACAAACCTCCCAGACACCAGCTAGGTGGAGAAAAAAAAAAACACAAAAACAACCCCAAGAATGCTTCAAAAGGGGATGCAGTTCTTTCAAAAACAATCATCTCCTGAAGCATTACATTTCAATAGCTTCGACTGGGGATTTCTTTGCCAGTTCACTAGGCATGCAGATTTCCTTTCACATCTGCTCAGAGCTGGGTATCCTACATCTAGTGAATTTTAGTCAGCTCCTCCAAAGGGAATTTATGCAATAATTTAATTAAGGCTTCCTTTTGTTCAGCTAGACAGCCTGGGTGAGGGGATTACAGGGATCCCAGGCCCAGGCAGGATGAATATGTGTTCACATTTAAACCATATTGATGATGAATTACTCTAAGGGGATGGGGAGGGGGTGTGAAAAAATATGAATATAAGGGCCATATGATATCTCCAGGAACCTTCTGTACTTTTTAAAATCTCTTTTAGTAAGAATGAAGGAAAATTGAAAAACGCTTTTGCTTCCAACAAAATATTTGTTCAATAGCAGTAAGAGATGGAGTTAATTGAGCCTGAGGCTCAGTTCTGTGGAGGTCCTTGGTGTTCCAGATGTTGGACAGAATCTCCTATTAAAACAGCAGATCTGGAAACTCAAAAAGCTGCTTTTATGAAAGATTTATAGCATTCCTCATACTTCTCATCGCAGCACAAGGAAAAGCTTTCCTTAGATTATTTTCAGCAACTTCCTCCTCACCTCAGAAGGTCATTCCCAAAAGTACATAGGTCTGTGAAAAGTAAATCTCTTAGTGCTCTGTTAAGCATATGGGTATTTAGGAACACTCAACCAGGTTTGATTCAGGAGCACCTGAAATTGCAGTCTGGGGTTTACTAACACTCTTGTTTTATTACTTGCCTACTCTCAAGACAATCAAAATAGATCTAGATTAAGTAATGCACTCTAAACAATATCATTTGCAAAATATAGATCACAAGTGTGACTATCTGGAGGTGTGCACTAAACACAGGGGCACAAACCTGAACCCAGATGTGTAGCACTTAACATTTAAGGATCTGAACTGTTTTATTTTTATGTGCTTGCAAAGGTAGTGGCAGAGAAGAAAAGGCTATTTTAAATGTGCTAAAAAGTTAGACCTAGAGCTCTTTCAACTCTGCAGCAGATCTTAATACAAGATAATAATAATTTGAAATAACTGTCTTGAAGAATCATTCTCAGTTTCAACTCTTCTATTTGTACAACTCTAGTTATATCGGGATAATTACAATAAACTGAAGTAGAAAATTCAGGTTGTTTGGGGTTTTTTTATTGAAAGACAATCTTTTTTGATTTAAGAAATGAATATACTTAAACCACTTTCTCAAGGAAGACCAACTGCAGAGGCTTCTTTCATTTGCATTATGGAATGCTGACAAAAATGCTGCCTTCTCTGTCCTATTTCATTACCCTTTCTCAGTTTTCACCAGCAGATGCTTTGTCAGCACTCTTCAAATATAGCACATCACTCTATTCTCTACCACTGCCCTATCCTGCTAAAAATAAAACTGGGAATTTGTCTTACATAACTCCAGTTTGGGGTTTGTCCTGTCTGTCTTCTATTCTTTCTCACCTTCCAATAATCCACTTACTGTCATTTCTGTCTTCAAGCCTCTCAAAATAATATATATACCAGTAAGGTATAGATGGCTCTTTCTTGACAGTTGCCGATTCCTTATCTTGATAGAGGTTTTCCCTGCTCCTGCAAACAGCACTCACAGAGCCAACATTTACCTGCACTTGGGGCATGGAATTCTGTAATGTGTATTTAGCCATCAGCAATTTCCATTTCCTCACTATGAAGACAGAAATGTTATAAAGACAGAGTTGCACATTTACCCATAGAACAGCATTCCAGTTTTTTTTCTGGAACAAGTTTTGATGCCTTCACTGAGCAAAGCTCCAGGCTGCCTGACTTTGGAATGTTTTGTTGGACACAAACACTGAAAAATTGTTTGAATTTTCCATTATTTAGAGATTCAGCCAAATTCAGACACCTATGGTTTCAGCCTTTAGCAATTATTATTTAATTGATAGATTCCCTATCAAACTGCTGTTCCCCATCCAAAACAAACTCAGGCCTTAACTGTCACTTCTACAGTTTGGACAAATTCAGATCTTTTCATTCCTTACAGGTATTTTATGAATACTAATTTTATATTTATTATGTGTGGTAAAAAGTGTTACATAGTAGAAAACAAAACAAAACAAAAAGTGCCTCAAAATCTAATTTGGCTCACTGATGCCAAAACTGCTTCAAACAAAATTGTTTTAAAACATTCCAGTTGCTTTTTAATCTACTGACTGTTCTCCTCAAGGTATCACATGCCACAGATCTTTTTTTCCAAGGCACAAGACTCATGCCAACATCTTTGTTTATCAGTCAAGCTTGTAATCTCATCAAAACCAATATTAAGGTAGCTTAGGAGCATCTATTTTCCTCCAGCCAGAGCTGTTAGGCATTAATCACATTACCTTCCTTAATTTTTTATGAAGCAAGCCTTGTATTAACCACTGCATTCTTTGGCTGAGGATCATTCTCAGGCTAAGAGGCCAGCAATCACCACCACTGTTGCTTTTACTCTCTTTAAATATTGGCACAAAATTACCCTTCTGTCTGGCATCTCTACCTTTCCCAGATGAGTTATTTTAGTTATTACCACCAACAGTTCTATACAAACAACACAAATGCCATTGCCGAAGGAACTTTAATTTGACATTTTTGGGGTATAAAACTCCAGAATACATTTGCAGGAAGCCTTAGGCATCTAAATCCATAACTGTTAAGAGCTTACATCCAATTCCTAGTGCTTTATGGGTACCCAGAGCTCCCCTTACAGATCAGGCACAAAAATGAGGTCTTAAAAAGTTGAAGTTTATGGTCAAGACCCATCAGGGCAAGACAACATCCAGCTCCTGCACTTGTCAGGCTCATCATGTGGATGAACTCTGGTAATTCCAGGAAAAAGTTAAAAAAAAAAAGGAAAGAAGATGTGCTCCCTTCCTACTACTGCCTACCCTGCTGAGAAAACACTCCCCATGGGAGCTCCTGGTCCATATCCTCCTCCAGCTGAGGAGACTTTATTCCCTGTTTCACACCTCCTTGGAGGGTTCCCAACTGTTCTGCTGTTGGGTATTATGCAACTCCATCTGTTTCTGCTAGCACATTTTATATGGATTCTGCCTGTAGTCACTGAGCTAAAACAAAGGGGTGAAAAGTCAACCTGACTGTGCAGTGTGGGGGAGGAGAAGAGCAGGATCCCAGCTTCCATCACCATTCAGGGCTTGGGTGGTGTGCTCCAGCCACTGAGTTCGAGGTTGGGAAGGTGCTTGTGAAGAGCAACGTCTCTGCCTGATTGAAGAACACAGCACTGGGTATTGCCAGAAATCATTGCAGAGCAGATAGTAATAGAAAGCTATTGATGAAAAACATTCAGAAGGAAATGGTTGCTAAAATTTTCTTAAGCTATGTCTGTATAGCTACATTTCTGTGTATATATATTCATATATTCATACACAAACACACACATATTTATATACTTAAATATAAAGACTGCAGTGAAATAAAAATTGACATCCCTATAGAACATGAATTGCATTGGAAGTTCTGAAACAAATGAAATGTCATTTCATTTTCCTTCTACTTCTGGATATTATACTGCACTGTTATGGAGAATAAGCAGCCAGGTATTTTCTTCAAGAAATAGATGTCATTACAATATAGATTTAACATACTTTATACGTCTAGGTAAATGAACCAAAAATATGATGCAAAACAAAATGTTACAGATGTCAAGATGAAAAGTATTGACACTATCAAAACAAAAACAAAACAAACAAAATCATAAAGAAAAGCTTATCTACACTGAAAACAACAGAGATACAGATGGGAGCTAATAGAAGGTTTAGATCCTCAAGAGAAGTTCATATTCTAGTCAAAACATTGCATAGAAAATTGGCATAATCGTTTTACTATTCATATCTCTTAAACATTTATTTTTCAAAAATACTATTTTCTGAGGGGTAAATAAATGAACTTCTACAAATATCATGTTTCAAATCAATGCCATTTTTTTAACTGATTTTCCCAAAAATGTTATTATCAGTGACATAATTACAATCCTTCTTTTATCAGCTAATTTGTCCAAATGTAGAATATCATTTGCTTATGTCATCCAGCTACATAGTGCCCAGCACATTTCCTTTGTCTCTTTACAAAGCTTTGAAGCAGCAATACTAGTAAACCAAAGTACACAACACCCATAGGAGCAGCTTCCATTCACTGCCTTTCTAACTTCACCTCTACAATAACAATATTCTAAGGCTGTGCTAATTGATGACTATTTTTTATTGACATCTCCTTGAATAAGAGCAGCAAAATAGGATGACAAATAACTCTGCACAGACACAAGAACACAGCATCTTCAAAACTTGACTTGTTTTCCAACTCTGCCTCCAAAAATGACAGAGATGTATCTCTAGCTGTACTTGTACCTCACCTGATGTCTCTCTCAAAGGATTAGAGCTCATTTCTCTAAAAAATGCTCTGTGGTCTCTCAAAAAGGCAAATGTTTTGTTTCCAAGCCTTTAACTCACCCCATACAGGCAGGATAAGGAGCTGTTTGTGCCGAGGTGAGCATGAGGCACAGAAGCTGTTTGAACACGCGTGAATTCTTCCCTACATTAGTGTGCTCTGTGCAGTGTTAAAATGCCAAATGTTTACCCATTTCCCTCACCTCCCTGACAGACACACAGAAAAAATGCAGCACAAAAGATCTCAACATCCAGACTGTCTGTGGAAACCCCATGGTCACTATTTTGGGGGGTTTCTTCCAATAATTCTCAATGCACGATGAAATGGCCAGTTTCTCACAGAGTACTTTGCTGGAGTATAGAAACTGGTTTAAATAAAACTAAAGTGATGTCCTGGAGCAGCAGCAGGTTTCTCACAAGTCAGTGTGGAGATGATAAGGTTATTTTAAAGTGATATCAAGCCACAGAAAAAAAACTTAAAGAATTTTCAAGAAACCCCATCCTTCCTCCAAATACTGGTTGAAGCTACATCTAGAGCACACCACTCTCTCACAATTAAAAAACGAGGGTTTAATTAATTTAAGAGGATTAAAAAGGGCGGGGGAACACACACAAAAAATCCCAGAATGAAAATAAAAATTAAATAAAAGGAGTCCATTAGTCAATTGATTTTTAGCCACAAAGAAATCCAGGCAAAGAACAAAAGAAAACTAATTCCAGAAAGTCTTTTACTGACTCCACATAAAACAACCAAAAAAAAAGCTATACAACATTTCTTACAAATATTAATAGAGCTTATATTAGCCAAGCCTACTTATATATTATATATAGAATTTATACCCCAAGTCCCACAGCCTCTTAAAAAGCAAGTGCTCTGTTATTACAGCAGTAGCCTGGAAGCTTTACTGCTAATTATGATCAGTTACAACTCTAACAAGCTTAGGGAATAGACATGGTTAAAGACAAAAGAAGCTTGAAGAGAGATGAAATCCACTTCACATCCCTCAAGCAGGCTGTTCTGATGGAGCCGTGTGGGAGAGGGTGGGTATCAGTGCCCAGCTCACATCACCAACCCTTCCCCCTTACCCTCCCGTGCTCATCATGGGATGGGAGCATTTTCATCCAGTCCTGTCAGGAAGCTGCCATCTTCCATTATGATCCAAAGCAAACAGTTACTTGTGGACTCATTATTGCCTGCTTTTAACAGGCATAATGACTTTTTAACAGATTTGCAGAGCACAAGCTATTAAAAGGCAGCAGCGTGTGCCAGAGGCGAGGTTTGAAGCTCCTGCTGGGAACACTGGATCTCTTTGTGCCCTCATCTTCATTTGCAAACGCTGCCTCACATACACTCACACTCTGGAAGCAACAAACTTTTACCATCCCACGTGCAGCTAACATGCAGGACATAAAATGCCATGAATTGTTAATTGTCATCTTTGATTAACCTACCCTTTCTTAAAAAAAAAAAATAAAAATGTGGTCTATCTTGTTCAAATTCAGTTTGGATAAAATAACTTTAAATGCTTCTTCACTGACTGTTAAGGAAAAAATAAACCCAGTATCTTCTTTTCCAAATAACACTTTGCCATGAACCTCACAGCCTGTTGTTCCCCATTTTCTGGTGACCTGTCCTTGCCATAAACAGAAACAAGCCTGAGGATGGTGCTCTGAGGGGAGGAGGAATTCTCTTATTTGCTGTGAATTTGGGAAACAGAAATGTTCAAGGTGGTAGATCCTTCAGAAAAATTTCCCTTTTATCCCCCTTGTGAAAGGGAGCTTCAGGAAAAACAATCCCACTGCAAAGAAGCAAGTCCCAGAGGATTGCTGTCATTTCCACCTCCATCAGCTGCCTTGGTTTCAGGCACATGTTCCCACCATGTTCTCAGTATATTAAAAGCTGGATATATAGCATTGTTAAACTAATATTGAGAACATGCTGACCTGTCTTTGTGGAACAGGTGGAGAGGGGGCAGAGATTCAGAGAGCACCTCTGGAAGCTCTGCCATCAGAGATCATCTGCATCCTCACTACAAACACAGCAACAGAACAAAATTCCACTGGACATTCAGGCTGCCCACTAAAGCCTCTATTTCTTTGAAAATATTTCCAGTTGCTCCTTGACAAATAAACTGCTAGTGAGCTCTGGGAATTCCAGCTATTTGTAGCTACCCAAACTGATTAACTGATGCTCAGAATTGTTTGTTAGAGAGCAGTGAAATTCATACTTTCAAATCAGACTGAGGACATCTCATCTTCAAGGGGTAGTTCTACGTCTGAAGTCAAATGTATTCTGAGGAACAGTTCCTAAGATTGTAGCAGAGGACTGCTTTAAAATTGCTAAAAGTACAAATTAAATAGCAAATTTGGTGATACGATGTTAGAAATTAAATAGCATTATAAGAAACACTTCACAGCTTGATTTTGGCGGGGTTTTTTTTCTTTACAACTCAAAAAAAAAGTTTTCTAGATTATATTTCTTAAATATTTCGCCCCAAATTAGAAACAGAGGGTTTTATTATTATTATTATTTAGATTCAATTGGACTTTTGATACAGGTTCTAGGTTTTAGAGAATTGAGAGTTAGAGGGGAGAAGGCAAAGCAGAGATGAAGAAGCCAATAAATTAATCATCTTAAACACTAAGTACACTTCAGTGGAAGAAAAACAGAAAATTAATATGCCTTTTATCTAAATAAGCCCTGTATAGAGGGAAAATCTGTACATTGAATTCTTTATCTAATAATTATGGGTAATTATAACTTGAGAAAAAAAGAAACAAGATTAAGATTAAGTTTTCTGCTTCCCAGTCTCAGCCACTTTTTCTTTCAGAGACAAAGTTTGCAGAGCCCTGCTTGCAGTCCTGGTGGCAGCTCTCCCTGCTGCCAGTTCACCTACAATGGAGCACTAAACAATGCCCAAGAAAGTACATGGAAATTTTAGCCAGCAATTAGTAAGGTTTATGAGCTCTCTCAGAATGTTATTCTGTGAATAGATGGAAAAAAACCTGTTATTTCTTTCATGAGCAGTTGACATTTGTGAACAACAAGGCACCAGACCATCAGGTGGCTAATTTAAGCATTAACAGTCGTTGGCAGGAGAGACAGCCAGACTGCATGCAGGCATTTATGACAGCATTTCTAAATGTAGGTTTTAGTCTGTAATCCTATAAATGAACATTCTTTTGTGCAATATTTTGACAAATCAAGGGAAAAAATGCCAGGAAATATCCAGCAGATAGTATGAGTCACACCTTTCCTAAGCCATTTCAGGCATCTGTTACTATGGGACCATATGGATTAAACAGCAGATGCAGGTACCTTTTCCAGTCACAAGTATTCCAAAGAGATGCATATGGGGAGAAAAACGTTTAAAAAACCCACCCAAGACCCCAATTTCATTGTCTGTTAATACTGTGTACTTACAACAGCTTTTCTCTTATCACTGTTGCAGTTCATTGTTATTCACTGTCGCTCTTTACACTCGTGACATCCAAGTGCCAAAATCAGAAATCCAACACTTCACTTGCAAACTTGTGCTTCATTTGAATTTTTGGGGTGGGTTTTTTTTTTGTTTGGTTGGGTTTTCTTTAATTGGAGGTGGGGGGCTGTTGTGTGCCCGACACTCAGCTTCTCGTTTCTCATCTGGAATGCAAACATTTCTTATTTTCCTACAGGCTTATACAGTTAGAAAATGAATTAGCTGAACAGAATAGTCTGGAATTGTATTTATTTTCCCCATATTACAAGGTCAGTGAATGATTAATGTGAAAAGGGTTTTGATACCATGGGCTAATGGATCATTACCTGCATTTGCATAAAATAGACTTAATGATCACCCCTCTTTCATTTTCCAGCCAAAGATTCAAGAGATAGCACTGCTGAAAGAAGTAATAAAAACCCCTCACACATATTGAATGCTATAAATAACATTTGCTTACCTTATGTATTTCTATATCTGGGTTCCAGAGTGTTGGCAGACCTATAAAGAATCAAAACCTTGGAGGCAGAATAGCCCCTGCTGGTACTACATATGTCCAACTGCACTTCAGAGGAAGATGCCACAACTGAAATACCAGGGTTTTTTAAGCCAGATACATGAACCAAGGCAAAAGTCTTGGGAAGATTATTCATCTTCTACATAAAGATCATAAAATTACATTTAAAAAGTTACAGAGTATGAATTAATATTCTGATTTTTGCTCTTAAATCACAGCACTATGCAGCAGCTTAAGATTTTTTTTTAAGTACCTGACAGTTTTACTGTACTTGCCCATTTCAGGGATCAGAAAAACTTCAGGAACAGGCTTACAAGATTTTTTTTCAAGCTGTTCTCAAGGAGTGAATGAACTTGAGCAATTTCCAAAACCATAAGAACTAAGACAACAGGGAAAAGTGCCATTTTCAGGCAACTCCAAAGCTATCAAATAGCAAAGTCTTAACATGCCTTGAAAAATGCAAAATCCCATGCAAGGATATGTAAATCTGTATGTTAGAGTTTCAAATCAGCTGGGCTAAACTGACTGCAGAAGGTAAATTGGTAACAGCAGTGAAAACCACAGTATTTTGTTGAATATCCAAGTCTTATAAGTATTTTAGCACTATATTGTGGTTTTTAACATGCTTTTTTTCCACATCAATTGCTGCTGTTTTGAAATTTTCCCATGCATCCTCTGGTGCTGGTTTAGATCCAGCAGAGAAGTTAACACTGTCACTTTTCCTTCCTTCCCACCCTCCTCTCTTCCTCCCATCCTAGAAGTTTTTAAATATAGTATTTCCTCTCCAGCATCCCTATCAATAAACCATATGCAGCACTCATCACTAAACCTGTGTTATCATCTCCACTCTTTCAATGACAGCTCCAAAAGAAATCAGCTTTAACTCAATTACAGCATCCCAGCAACCTCAGTGCACTTCCCTCACCCAGATCTTGTGTATGAGAATATCCACTGGAATGAGGGTCCAAAATGCTACACAGATTACAAACCAGTATACACATTACAAATAAAAAAAAGTGGTTAATTTCCTCTTAAAAATCAACTTCAGGTCTAGTATAGAAATAAAGCTTCTCTATGTTGACAGGTGCCTAAACTACCTGTCTCATAAGTTCGTATTTCACTGAAATTCTAGTTATTTTCTACTAATTTTCACTCTCATAATACTCAAGACTTCAAGGGCACTGTGTCATGTGGCCAGTCTCTGCTACTGAGGCTGTTTTATCACCAGTACCAGGCTGATGAAGAAGGCTTTACCTTAGAATTAGGGTGGATTTTTTTTACCTTTGTTTCTATCAAAGGCAGTTCAAGAGTCTAATTCCTGTGGTGGTTAGAAATAAGAAAATAAGAGTATGAAAAGATAATTCAGTGTAAGCCTTTGCCCAAATCCAATTCCCAGCCTGAACTGAAGGTTTTGTAAATGTTCTCCAGCACTTCATTAGACCTATTGCACATCTCTTTGATCTTCTTGTTTCTTTCTGGGCTGATTTTCAGGTGTCAGAATAGAAAGAACTGTGGAAAGTTGAGTCAAATAGTTCAGTTGGAAGGCATCTACAATGACCATCCAGTCCAACTGCCTGAGCACTTCAGGGATGACCTGAAGTGCTACTAAGGTCATAGTCCAAATGCCTCTTAAACACTGACAGGCACGGGGCAAACCCTCAGCAAATATTTTGTAGGAGTAACATGGAATAACTTCAATTTTTTTGAGTTTAGACATTCCTCTACACAGACACAAAATTTTAGCCATTCTTTTTTGTTCACTTAATCTACAGTATTTCTTGACAAGACTTTCTCCCTTCTACCTCTGTGTGAATACACTGCATCTTGAGGCAGCTGTTCCATTCCAGTCAGAGCAAAGGTAAGTGGACTGTGATAAGCAAAAAGCTATATATCTTTACACAGATGCATTAAAAGGACTTTTTATACCATTGGGAAAAGCACCATTTACAGTTCATTATCCTAGCAATCTTTTCTTAGTAATAAGTAATATTTAGCCATGTAATATTTAGGGCAAATCACATAACATTGTGCTTACATTTAAGGATGTACCCAAGTCCTTCTCTGCTCAGTACAGGTCACTGACCCCCATTCAGCAAAGCACTTAGAAAATTCTGCATAAACCTGAAAGCCCACATGCACATTTGAGAAACTTCAACATGCATTACCATCAGTTTGCCTTAAAAGCAAGGAAATTGCCTACAAAATACTTAAATCATTGCCACGAGTGTAAAATATTCTTCTTCCTGTGCAATGTTATAAAGTCTTCCCCCAGAAGTTAATAGTTCTGCTATACTCAAAGCTATCCAGATGGGAAAGTGCACAGAAGATGGTAAAGGATGAGATTTTTCTGCACTGCTGGGGAATGTTGCAATTTTCCTCTATTTCTGCAGTCCATTCCACGACTCAGTCATTGCTGGAATGCAGTGAAATATTTAACAGGTAAATGTTTGTCACTCACCCTCTTGGCTTCATATTTTGCAGAGCCAAGTAGAGAGGTGACTTGTAAGAAATGCTCTACTGTGTGTGTGTGTGTGTATTAGAGGGATAATTAGTTTGGATTAGGAAAAAAAGATTTGCTGCCCTCCACCACAGACAGCCACATTGATGAGATGTAATCCTATTAGTCTTAATTCTCCCAGTAAGTACCAACCTTCAGGAGAAAACACACACAAGAGGAAAATGCACAAGAGCCAGGTTACAGTTTTCAGTGGTCCCCAGTAAATGGCAGAATGACAGTGTTGATCTCTTGGCATCTGCTGAAGGACACGTGTTCCTGAGAAGTCTGTATCTCACTTTGGTTTCTTATTTTACATGTATTTTCAGAAAGAAAAGAATTAGAAACTGATTGCGTACATGTAAGTTAGATTGTTTGTCTTGAAGCTATTATTTTGCAAGTGTTACTGTAATTCAGAGTATATTTACTAGTCTTGTTCTTGCTTCCCCACCCACTTTTTAATATTTTGGACTCTTTGGAGTTGTTTTTTTCTGAAGTTCTTTCTGGGTAAACCAATGGATCTTCAAACTGAAAAAGGTCTAAGGAATTTGCTTTATAGAATTATACTGGTGACCCACTAAAAACTAACTTCAAACACAGAACCTTGCCTTGCATGGCCACTTCTGGGCAGACAAAACTGTATTTAGCATCTGGGGTTCTTGTAGTGAAGCCCTGGAGAAGTGGGCATTTGCAAACCAGAGAGCAGTTGAATGCCATTCTGTGAGGGCTGGTTCCTGAGAGGCAGTTGGCACCTCCAGGCTCTCTGATATGAACAGCAGATCACTCCTGAGAGTGTGCTTGGAATCAGAAGCAAGAACATGGCTGCAGCATTTTGATCTTATGCTAAATATTCAAGTCATGGCCACGGGGGTGAACAGTAACTCTTCTGCAATTAATTTCTTTTTTTGTATATAGGTGTCAATGTCACGGGAGCCAGGGATTAATCTTTCCCTTTGGTTTCTACTGAGATGCAGGATTGGAGGTGAGTTCAGTACCAACCCAGACTCCCAGGTTTTGCCTTTTTGTTTGTATTGTCCTGCCACAAACCCAAAAGATGTCATCTTTACAGGATGCTGAAGTGCTGCACTGTTTCCCACTCCTGTCCATTGCTTTCATCAGCTGCAGTGACCCAATACCATCAGCTTTGGAAAGTTGGGGTTTTCTTCTTAACATTGAACTAATATGACATTGAGTAGAAGGCAGAGATTTAAGGAAGTTAGGTCAAATAATTCAATCATAAAATATATTTAGTCTTCCTCTTCAATTTGCTTCATATTATGCTTAAACCAAAGAGATCCAGCCTGTGCTAATTAACCACTAGAATCAAGTGTCTTCACCCTGTTTATCTAATACAGCTCTCTTGAGTTAAAGGTTGCTACCATGGAAGATATTAGACTAAATTTTTTCTACTCTTGGATGGAGATTTCTTAATGTGAGATTATTACCAAACACAGTGATCTGAATGGTAATTAAACCCAATATTTAAGGTGTTGTGCAATAATGGATGACTAACGATGACTCTACTACCAGGAGAGATAAAGCAGAATAACTCCTCTAATTGGAACAGATCCTTTCCCCTGCTGCCCTGGCAGAGGTGCATCCACTGTGACACTGTGGTTTGAGTCAATACTGTGTATGAAAGCTGGAGAAAGGAGCTGACCTACAGAGCCTGTTCTGCTTTCTCTTTCTGCCATTTATTTTCCTTGATAGAGGTTTTGACCACAGCTTCAGCACATTAACATACCCAGAGCTGAGAAGAGAAAAACACTGAATGACAACTGTCTGATTTATGGACTAAGCTTAGTTTTTTATTCTTTTTAATTATTCTGTCAGGCTCTGTCAACATGCTGGGCTGAGCAGAGGTCAGCCACCAACTGGTAAACCCATACTGCAGTGCAGGAGATGTAGAGCATATGAAGAAAAAAAATGGATATCACTGGGATGGTTGATCCTTGAACTGCCAGTTAACAACTCATGAAGAGAACAACAACCAAGGTCCCTAAAAAAACCTGATCAAGACTAAAAGGAATCTTTAAATATCTTCTAAGGTGATGTTAAAGAGAATTATATACAAGGCTCTGCTCTTGGATCAGCTCATACCCCAAAGCTAGCTCACTTCTATTTCATGCCAAATAAAAGCTGCATGAATCACATAATAAAATGTTATGGCTGCTGGCACAATTAATTAGAGATGGAGGAGAGCACAACTTTCACCTCAAACAGAAGTGTCATATTAGAAGAAGAAAAGCTGTTAAAATATTGTGACCATGTCTAACTGATTCAATACAGAAATTAAGAGGTGCTAAGAAAATATTAATTTACAGGAAATTAAGGAGAGTATACATCACTGGTGCATTCCCACTACAGGGTAGCATTTGGAAAACACCTTCTGGAGATCATATAGTGATGATGGTGGATCAGCACTTCAGATGGCAGGTCTTTCCATTTCCCTACTGCTACTTAAACAAGAAATCTAGCAGGATATATTCTTGGGCCAGTTAACTCCACATATACTTTTACAGACAAGAAACTTTTATTTGAAGGTGGGCTCATGAAGCACCATCTTTATGTAATTTGAGCATATGAAGTCCATACACTGCCTGCTGTGCTGACCTGAACTGCACAAAAAACCAGGAAATCCTCCAATATTACAAGAAAGCAACAGTTTTGAATCGATGGCAAGAAATGCAACATTTATTTTTATTTTTTTTTAATTATTTTTTTTTCTGGCACTGGTAATACCATATGTATCTATTAAGTACAGGTCAAGTTCCAGTTAAACTTAGAGTGACTGCTTAACCTGGATGAAAAACATGCAGCTCTCACTGTAAACTCTATTTCTATGAAGTCATATGGATAGTTGGTTTCAGAAAAATGTCAGAAAAAGAAAAAAAAAAAACAACTCACCAAAAATCAAAGTTATCAGTGCTCAAAACATACTTTCCATTCACCAAAGATGACTGTGCTTGGTCACATGGATTTAGAAGTTTTGGTGAGGAGTACCCTGGGCATGTCCCACTCATTTTCAACACAAGGAACAGAGGAGCTAAGCAGCAGAGCACTATGGACTGCACAGATGACAGCCAAGATGCCAGTGGTCACACTGCTGCCTGATGCTGTCAATTAGCACAAACAGTCTTTCAGAGATACTCACACACACAATGCAATTCAGCACAGCTTAGGGATCCACTTTTGACAACTGATTCCACGGGGTTATTTGTCATCTCCCTGCTACAAATGGTCATGAGGAAGACCTAGAGATGCCATGTACCTTGGAACCACATGCAATTACTGAATGTGCCTTCAAAAAGTTTGTTCCATTTTGGTCTAAGTTTTCTCTAAAGACACAGTAGCTCTTTGCTGTAGGAGCCAGGAAAGTTTCTGCAAAACAAGCTGTTAGTAAATAAGACTTTTCTTAGGCTTGTGTTTGGATATGATGGTTTGTTAGGCAAGAGCTACACTTGATTGACTCGATGCAAATTGCAATGCTACATGGATACACACAGTGACACACTTCTGTCTCCACCAAACCTTATTAACAACAATGATTGACAAGAAGCTCGGTGTCTTAGAAATGAAACTTAACTAGGATTTCTTCTGTGATGTTTACCCACAGGGAATGAGAAAAAAATAGAAGTCTGTATCCCCAGCTAGAATTTTAAGAGGAAGCAGGGTTCCCCTAGGTATACATCCTTCTATGTTTATGAACAGATGTAGGAAGGAAACATAGTTTATGGTATACTGGGTTTAAATTGACTCATTTGTGATTTCATTAAAATGCAGAATAAATTTGATGTCCCCTGGCAATATTTCCCCAGAATTCTTTAGGTTGAGATTTTCTATTTCTCTTAAAAGAAAAAGAGATTTTTCTGAAGGCTTGCGGATTTTATATATCCTTACAACTGCTGTTGAAAGAGAAAAAAAGAACAAAATTTGTTCCTCAATATTCTTCATTACTTCTTAAAACAGCATCTATTTCATGAACCAGAGCAACTGAGTAGAAAGCTAAAGACTCCACTTGCTAAGCATCTATGCAAAATCCACATTGAGCAAATGTCTTTGCATACATTACACTTCTAACTTGTCTGCCTTTTTCTTCCTTTTCTATTAAATGTATTTATTCTGGATTAGATTCACCTGATTTTTATGCAGCCAAAGCTGAAGGAGAAAGCTGTTGGGATGAAGTTATATAGAACAAGAAACTACAGCAATTTTCACTTCATGTCAGGAGTCTGTAAGATATGAATAGGAAATAAGCAACAGTCCTTGAAAAGATAGTTTCATTAAGACAGTGGAGATGCTGCTTACTGTGATCATCATGGAACTATCACTTCAGTTCTCAATTATTAACATATCTTTATTATCATTATCTTTGATTAGGCAAATACCTGCATTCTGAACAAAAGCAGAAGCTTGTAGGGCTGCACCTTTGAACTGATCACCATTCTCACACCTAAGAAGATGCTTCAGGCTGCTTTGCTTGGCCCACAAGCAGGGTATCACCTGCCAGCACCACCACCTTGTTTCTGGAGGAGGCATCTTCTGGTGACACCAAAACCATAGCAAATTGTTTTTACCTCCATGACCTTAAATACTGAGGGGACACACATCAGTTATATACAGCTAAGGCAGTATGGAAAGGAATAAACTTATTTAGTGTGCAAGATCATACCCCCTTTTCCTTAAACCTTGAAGATGGGAGATTTAGGTCAAATGTGACAATAAGCAGCAATAAAGCCCAGTAAATCTCCTACAGAGGTACCTTGGAATATTTCCTAAAATCTATGATTAACCAAAAAAAATAAAGTCTATATAGCTCAGAATGCTGTATTCTATGTAAAATTTAACCTTACAAACCACTTGGATGATGAGCAACAAACTCTGAAGATCATTAAGAAGCATTAATGTACTAATGTTAAATATTCCTTAGTCCCAGACAGTTGGGGTTTTTTTTATCTTTCATGAAATTTCTCAGAATGCCATTCAGGTGCATTAGTGACCTTATGAGCTATCCTCAACTTTTGAGTTAAAGCTTGAAAACATGGCACACCTGCTATGCATCTCAAATGCCAAGATGAAAAATCAGGTTCGAATTTTGTCATGGGAGGTTTAGTCACAAACAATTATCCCGAGGTTTTACACAGGCAGCAGCAGATAACCCCAGACCAGTGCTGCAGCTGATCAAGGGATATTATGAGCTGCAAAATATCCTCTTTTTTTTAGAGTTGCAACTACAGTAATTAGCCCAGATAGTGACAAGAACTTATCCTTGATAGAGTAAGCAAGTCTCATGGCTGAGGGGATGGTTTTCTTCAGCTGCAAGCTTTATTGGACTCCCTTTATTAGCTGACTGTACCCAACTGTTCAATACATAGATTTGAGTAGGAAGTGTGAACTCTGTTAAATTCAAGTATCTTAGACTTTTAGTTCAGTACCAGTTCTTTCCAAATGTAAGAGTTGCTACTTAGTAGGAGACATTATATATAAATAAATAAATAGATAGATAAATATGACATCTGCAAATGTTTTCTGGTCAGTAAATCCACTGGGTAAATAATGCAACACAGTATTTGTTCTACTATATTTATGGTGAAAATATAATAGAAATGTAAGAGGAAAAAAAAAAAAAGTTCCTTTATTTTTCCATGTTTCCACCTAACAGATCCATCACTACAGTTATTATTCTGTGAACAAAGAATGAAATGTAGTTCTGAAAGTTCAATTAAAGCTTTTGGCTTTGTGACAGAACCAGTTCAGATCTGTTTACTTCAAATAATCTCCCTGCTCCTCCAGTGGTTCACGTGTCTGAGCAACAGCAGCCACATCATCACTTATGTAACAGCCTCTTCCACTGAAACTCGTTCAGAGAGCAATTAGAGATGTGAAAATGAATGTCACTTTTCTTGGTCTGATATACCACTGCCAAAAGTGAACTCATCTTCCAGCAGCATTTTTTCAGCAGTGTAGGGTGATTATAAACTGCCTCTATGAAATTCCTGACATTTGGATTGCTGCAAACTATTTATTCAGCGAGAACAAAAGAAACAAAGACTAAGGGAGAAGGAAGGTCAGGAAACTGATTCAGAGTTCACTCCCCAATTAATTTGATCCACTGGGAGTCTTGAGCTTTGCTAAAAATTGGAATTCAGGAGGAAACTTGTAGCATGACCTAAGTATCTGTGACTGGCCTGATTTAGACTGCAAGAGCTATGGGGAAAACCAGAGGAATACTTTTCTCTCCTGCATAATACAGGAAAGAAGTAATGTAAAGGAAAGCAGCATTTCCCAAGAGGCCACCAGAAGGTAAATGTTGCAACAGAGGTTTTTATTAATGCTGTCTTAACTGCTTATCTTCTGCAAAGCCATTTCTCTTTGAAAGGGATGAACAGTTCATTGCCAAAGTTTGCTAGCGAGGTAAGCACATGGACCCACTGGGAACCTCAGCTTGCAAATAGAAAGCAATGTTGCTAAGTAATAAACCCTATTTACCACATTAGGGTTTTGTTTTCATTTTGCTTTTGTGGTGAAAAACTGAGGGAAAAAAAACTGTCTCTGAAAAACCTTAATTTACAAATAGCCTTGTGCTCTAGCCACAGGGGGGGAAAAAAAAACAACAAAACAAAAGAAACACATCCCCCCCCCAGCCCAAAGCCGTGCTACTCCATTAGGTTAGAACTGCTCCAAGAACAAGTGGAGTAGAAATGAACTATGGGGTACAGAGAGGTGCAGGGAGGGGAATATCAATCCTCTGATGGCAGCTCCCAATTTCAGCTCAAGTACATCATATTTCTTCCCATTAATAAGTACAAATCTACACTAACTTGCCTATTTACCTGAACAAACTGAGTCCTGGAGGTGGAAGCTCTAGCTGGTATTTCAAGAGTATCTAAGACCAAAGTTGGCCAAACACATCCTCTGGAGCATACCCACAGATTTCAGTTTCTCTCTGTGACTGCAAACATTGAAAGTCTGGTGCAATTAACTTTTTATATATTGCTCATTGCTCACTTGCAGATCACAGAGGACTAATTAAATATTTGTTGCTTTTGCAAGGTTTCAGCTCCGACTAGTTACATAAAACATCTATAGGCAGAATCTTCTTTTCAAATAAGCAGATTAATGCATGTGAATTCTGATGAAGAATCCTGTTCTGCCAAGTGACTTTCCCTGGGATGACACATCAGACTCTGTATTTCTTTCCCTTGTCTGCACTGGATCTCATATATATGCAATAATGTGTAGAGGTGTACACTTTGGACAAATATGGATATGAAGAATAAAGATCCTGGTGCATTTCATGGCAGGAGGAAGAACAGAGAGTGCATACTCAACACTTTAACTGCAGTTTGAATGAAGGTCAGAGGTTACTGGGGAAAGAGATGGAGAGAGAAAGGAATTTTGGAGTTGCTTCCTTGCTTTTTTGAGTGTTTAGAGCCTCTCGGTGACAGGCTGGGCCATTTATATGTAACACTCAGCCAAACTTTTTTTTCCCTTTCTCTTAAATACTGGACATACTCTGTAGACTGAAATATCCTAGTCTTTAGTTTAGCTGAGGTGTCTGACACTGAAATTTCTGCCAACATATTAAAGCTCTGAAGAATATAAACAGCTGAAAATGGGGTTTGAGATGAGTAGGAGGCAAACAACCTCAACAGTAACCCCAGCTGCGACTTCTTCCAGTAACAGATATGAAGCTGAATTTTTTCCCCATAACCCTCCCAAGATATTAAGTTAGATTCCCTTCAAGTCGAAGCAATAGCAATGTAGTCTCCTCCCAACAGATGAACCTGCCTGTGACTGAACTGATCTGCTGATTTGCTACATCTTCTGTAGTGGAGCAGACATCTCCAAGAGAGCTCCCAGAGCTGTGACAGGCAGACTTCTGACATTTCTAATATTTACTTAGAGGAGTAACAGGAAAATTGCTCTGTCTGAACAGTATTCAATCCAAAAAGCAATTTACATAACAAAACAAAGAACATCATTGAATGCACTTTTAAAACAGAAAGGGCACTTGCAAACAAATTATTCAGCAGCATGTCTATTTTAATTTTAATTATATACACAAAGCATCCAGTGTGGGCATGGAAATGGATGGCAATTCTCTCTCATAGCCCATCCTTGACCTAATTTCAAAACATTAGATAATACTTCAGGAAACCATTTTGAGGGATGGGGAACGTTTCACTTCAGGATTTATACAATATTTTTTTTTCAATATTTCATCTGTCTGACCTATTCCTTCTTAGTTGGAATGTTCTTTATTAGCCTTCACATAACAAGACTGAGTGCCAAAACTGCAAGCACTCTAAATGCTCAGGATAGTTCCCTTTTTAAAATGGTAAGTATAATTGAATACTACTTGCCTGAGGAGATTACAGTTGCAATATGTCTTATATATCCCAGCTGATTGGATAATATACTTAATGGAACATACCTGGAAAGATGAACTGCTTATCTGGTCATAGCATATGTCTCCAAGAAAGATAAGACACTTGACTTTTTTTTTTTTCCTTCCCAACTGATAGTTCTGGATAATTCACTTGTTTGTTCATTTGCATGTGCAAGGTCTATTACATACAGCTGCTGCTGAGGAGAGTGAGGAGAGAGCAGCAGCAGCTCTCCAACATCTCTGAGCTCCCCTGGGCTCCTGCACCAGCAGCTCTCCACAGGCAAAGCAGCAGCTCAGACCTTCTGCACACCCCGTGCTCTGGACAAGCCCCTGCCAAGGGAGGTCAGTCAGCCTGGTCTGCACTGAAAGCCCTTAGCCCACTGATCAACTATCCTGGCATCAAGTTCACTGTACAGACCTCTCCTGCACCCCAGAGCCCTCGCCTGCCTGTCAGCCATTGGCAGAAGTAGGTCCACATTCCAGCTGAGATGGTTTTTGTTCATCACCAAGAACACCTACAGTTCCATTTACAAGAATCTCTTTCATAGGCATGACCAGAAAAAGTAGAAATTTTCCTAGCCCTGTCTTTGGGGTGGTAATTATAATTTTTCTCCTCATTTCAATTGGGTATCATGACACTCAAGTGGGAGACTCACTTGTTCTGTCACGAGCCATTCTTGTGCCTTGGACAATAACCAATCTACTCAACACATCAGTCCCACAGCCACAGGGTGGACACATGGATGAGCCCCTCATTGGATCAACAGCAGGGGAAGAGGGTCCATCACAGGAGGCTACAAAAAGCCCCACAAACCAGCACCCTTCTGTCCATGGCCAAAAGACAAAAAGCAGATAAAAACAATTGAGATATCCAGCTATTTAATTAATTTTTTTTCCCCCTGAAATCCCTCCTTAGCTGTTGTTATCTTGGGAAGAACACTGACAAAGAGTACCAGGCATAAGCATTTTGTTTTATGATCCTTTTCAAGCAGATCCTTTTCTTTACTGAACAGAGCTGAGAGCTGTTGTTCCATGAAAGGATGCAGTCAGCCTCTTCTGCAGCTCCCAAAGTCATTATTTTGGGAACACAGAAGGTGGTTATGGTCCTGGGCAGGCCACTCTTTGCTTTGAGAAGGGAATTTCAGTCCAAGGAATCAGAGAGGGGTCCAGCTCTGAATCAAAGCTTCTGCCTGGTGGATTTATGTGGAAGCTTGTGGAGCTGCAGAGTAAAGGCTGTGTCCTGTTTGGCTCTGAAAGGTAGGCAGGTGGGTACTCAGTAATAACATGGCTTTCTCCCAGGCAATAAAGGCAGCACTTGTGGTGACCTGAGGCAGGAAAGTTGCTGATACACTAAACACCCTTTCTGGTGACATTTGGCAAAGTCATGGCCAAAGCCAAACAAACAGTTATATGAAAAAAGGGCCTACAAAACTTAAAATATCTTGAAGATTCCTTGGTGCATTTTGCTGCACTACATGTAAATCCAAAATTGTCTAAGCCTCTAAGGATTAGAAGGGGGACAGAACTGCCCCTGGAAGGTCAGGGTTCTATGGAAGGATCTACTCTGGGAAGGCAAAAAGGCTCCCGAGTAAGATGCTGACAAAGGATAGAAAAAGAAATTGTGCTTTGGCAAACTCCTTTTTACTTAAATTACTGAAGAAAGGGAACAGACACTTTTTACTGCCAAAAACCTTGCTAGGCAGTAGCTCACAAAGACATGACTTAATAGATTTAATAGGTGAATCATTTCCTATATTAAGTTACCAATAACTATAAATACAGTTATGACAGCTGAAGTTCCACAGCCTTGGTAGCTGGTTCCCCATTTAAAGGTCAGTTTTAAGAGCTCAGCTTTAAGAACTCACTGGGTCCCCATCAGCATGGCATTCATGGCTCGTGGACATTACATCACTTAAAATTTCTGACATTGCTTACAAATGAAAAAAGGCAGAGCAGAAAGGGAGCAGTGTAAGCTTACCTGCAGCTACTCAAGGCTGAAGACTCAATGGAGTAAAACATCCCAATGCTACGTGAACTTCAACTCTATTCCCATTTGGTTTAGTGAGAATAATGTAGGAATTGGATTTATGCCACAGAAAAATATTCTCATACTGAAGACCTTCCTGTGTGATCAGGGAACACACTCCTGATATTTAAATACTCTGCCTTTGAACCATTTCAAAATATTTCCATTTGCTGCAATCTATTACATGTTGTGAACAAAACAATTGTGCTAAGCAGACTACAAGATCTAAAATCTTATGTCTTTCTACTTTTAATACAGATCAGTCTCTTAGAGCAGGATAGAGCCTATGGGAAAAATATCTTCTTGTGCTCCTTTTTTAATTCTGTTGTTGATTTTTCATTTTAACAATATTCCATAAATAATTCTAATGAAAGAATTGTTAAGTTTCACAGCCTACATCTAAAATTGCCTTTCAATAAAGTGAAGCTGCAGGTGCAGTGCTTTGAAGAGAATAACAATTCCAACTGGGACAAAATGATGCCATTTTATCAGCACCAACTACAAAGAAAAAAACCAAAAAGAATGGTGGAAAGAACGAACACCCCCATACCCATATGGCCATACTTTAAATCAGATAATGTGGCACTAAAGATGGGGCAGTAACACAGAGAAGAAACTGAGGGAAGGAGAAATCTCTCCTACTATGGTAGATGTCATTTGCATGGATATTGGAGGAATTATTCCAGGCATTCTGAAAATAGAGAGTCTAACTGAACTTCTTTACTGGAAGACTGCTCTTAAAAATACAGATTTTTATTTTATTTACTTTTTACTGTCTATAAACAGTAAGAAAAAAAAAGGAAGAACTGAAGCACTGATTCACATAAACATCTCAGAGAAGGTAATAAGTAGTTTAACATTAATTGCATTTCAGAAAATGAAAAGGCTTGAAAAGTATTCCAACTGAGACAGAGCACTGCTACTCCTAAACACTGAATGGCAGCATAAAATGGACACTACCCTGCTAATCCATTTTAAAACCTACAACAGAATGTCACTGAGTGAGGCCTCTCTTCCATCTCAACACAAAGCCTAATTAAAACATAAATTTTAAATGAAACATCCATATGGCACAATAAATAATAAAATAATTATGAAGTTGTTGGAGGTGATTTTGATCTGTGTGTTTGTTCAGAGTGGTCAGCTGCATGCACAGCACAAGTCAGTGCTTGCCAATAAAGCAGTCAGAATATAAAGTGCAATAGCCATGAATGCTTTCAGTCTTGACGTATATATTTTCCCTGAGACTAAACTAAATAGCTGATTTATTTATTCAGTCCTTTGTTTTCCACAATAAATCCTCAAAAATGTCTTAAGGATAACAGTTCAAGGTCCAGCTGCTCTCCCAATCAACTTTATCTTCCAAAACAGTTGAAGTAAATTAGGACAAAATTATTATCTTGAATTTTGCTGTGGTTTGGGAACATGCTGTTACCAAGCATTCCAATTAATTATGTCCCTTTGAATTTTCCATGCCATGCTGTGGTACAAGTAACCCATATGTTCTAAATAACTGTATTTTTATAAAGGAGAAATATGCTAAGCTGGAGGAAAAATAAATTACACCTGGAAAGGTGAGAGCAAAAGGAAAATAAGCATAAATAACAAAAAAAGCTTCTGCTCCTTTGGCTGTGAAGCACATTACCCGTTTGGCTTCACAGCTTTCAGAGACCACAGAGAGAAACATTTAGGTTTCTGTTCTGATCTTTAAGAGGAGGATTAGCAAGACTTAGGAGTTGCAATTTTCATTTTCATCTATTTTCTCCTTTGCAGGTTAAAGCCGGCGAGATCACGTGGATACGTGTGTCTTGACAGAGCTTTTCAACTAAATTAAACTAATTTGGATGAGCTTACTTGATTAACAAAATCCCAGAGCCTCCAAATATTTCCTTTTGATGGACAGAAAAGATAACATGGAAGGCTGTGCAAGAGAAGAAGCCTGAGCAGTGTTACATTGAGCTGACAAGAAGTTTTCCATTACCACTCTTCATAACAGTGCTCAGGGTAGAACATCTCTGTTTGCCTATATGTGAAACAGTCAATATTGCCCCTTGCTAATTCAGCAGCACGAAACAGGGATAAAACACTTGCCAGAGAGCTGCCAGTAATTAATTTTTCAACGGTTCATCTTTTGTTACACAGTGGAATCTAAGGATATTTTGAAACGGCATCGACCTCAGAAAACGGAACAAAAAATTTACTAAAGACCAGAGAGTCAGATTCACTGAAGACTTCAGGTAAAAGAGCACTGGGCCAGCCTCTGAAATCTCCTATTTATCTCACTGCATGCTACCTGGCAGCTCCCATAAACTGACAGTGAATAAAAATATCAGTTATCTTAACGACAATATTTTTAAATCAGTTTTGAAGTACTAGAAGTAATTATCTCATCTGAAACTCTAAAGATGGGAGCTGAATAATGTATATGCTAACATGGAGCACAGTGCAGGATCTTCCAGCAGTTCAGCACTCCAGATTCATAGGTCACTGACATCCATGTATCATTTATTAAATGGTCCTGCACATTATCAGATTAAATAAAAAAAATAAATAGGAAAGTGTTCCTGCTTTTGTTTTTAAACCATTGCAATGGGAAATACTGAAGGACTTGAGAAACTGCAAAGGTGAAATCACAAAGCACCGTGTGTTACAGTGACTAAAACCTACCTGCAAAATCCATCTGACAGCAGAATATTTGTTCTTCTGCTGCTCAGTTGACAAGATAAACCACACAGTAATAGACCACGACTCCAGAAACCTTCTCATCACTGACTGGGCAACTTCGTGCAAAGATCAAAGCCTCACAGAAGCACAAAGCTGAAGGAAATGAGAGGGGGTTAGTTAAGTCCCAGCAGCTCATCCAGCAATACCTAAAGCAGCTCCAGAGTAAAACAAGAGCATTCACCTTTGCTCTTGAGTGAGACTTCAGGAAAACCTTCCCTTGAATGGGCAGCACCCATATTCTTGCAGCAGTGCTGGCATCATCGTGATGGTTTGATTGCCAGACTCAAAATATTTTCACCTCTTTCTCACTTACCACCTGATTAAAAATATTATATATATATATATATATTTTGGCACATGACAAACTTTGAGGACATCCATGCTAAGTATTCTCCCACTGGGTAATTATTATGATAAGAGTATCTACCACAATTTATTGCAACAGAGTTTCATAGATATTAGGGGTTGGAAGGGACCTAGCAGATCATCTAGTCCAACCCCCCTGCCTGAGCAGGATCACCTAGACCAAGTCACAGTTGTAAAGGGGAAGGTAAAGACAGGAATCTTCAAGACATTCACTGGTAATGATTCCCCAGTTTGAAGAAAATTTTCAATTTAGACTTTTCAAGGAAGCTTAATTTATGTCTGCTGGAATTTTACCTCTAGGAGTTACTAAGGCTGCTGTGTCTTGTTTGTTAATAAATCACAAGAATGAGAACGAACACAATAAGAATATTTGCAGAAGCATGGTCATTAAAGTCACCCATCCTTGCAAAATTTCACCCTTCTGTGTAATAATTATAGCTCAAAAAACAAGGTTTGACTTGATACAATACACACACCATTTCAAGCACCAGCACCACATTGCTCCCCTTAGGCAGATCCAACCAGAACGTGGATCAAGTCTAGACTATCTGTGGTTAAAAGAGGAAAGGTAAATAAAAACCTGTCCCCCTCTACTCAGCACTGGTATCTTCAGCATTGTGACCAGCTCTGGGCACCTCAATCCAAGAGAGATCTCGAGGGGCTGGAGCCAGTGTAGAGGAAGCAAAGGAGCTGGGGAAGGGCCTGGAGAATGAAGCTTATGAAGAATGATTGAAGGAGCTGGGAGTGTTTAGTGTGAGGAAGAGGAGGCTGAGGGGAGACCTCAGCACTCTTACAACCACCTGAAAGGACATTGTAGAGAGGTTGGTGCTGGGCTCTTCTCACAGGTAACTAGCAACAGAACAAGAGGGGATGGATTCCAGCTGCACCAGGGGAGGTTTAGACTGGACATTAAGGAAAAAAAATAAATTCACCCGAATAGTAGCCAGAGACTGGCACAGGCTGCCCAGGGAGGGTTGAGTGGACATCCCTGGATGTGTTTAAGAGTCATTTGGATGTGGTTTTAAGGGACATGGTTTAGGGGAGAACTTTGGAGAGTAGGGTTAATGGTTGGCATCAATCCCAAGGGTCTTTTCCAAGCTGAGTTTATTCTACAATTCTAACTAAAACTCTAATCAAAGATGAGGGTGCCACGACACTGCAACACCTGCTAAAACCAACAGCACTCTGGTTTGGTGCAAGCACAGAGAGAAACAATGTGCACTCGAATGTGCCCAACAGCATTTCGTGTTCACTCTCCTTTTCTTTGGAAGAAAGGCACCAGAAAGAGAAGATGAATTAATGCCCCCCCCTCTTTCACCAAATCATCTCTAAATACTTTATATTAACTTGCTTAAAGGACACACTGCACACCCCTTGGGAACCAACAAGCAGCCCTGAGAAGAGGTACAACCGAGTCAAATAATTTTTTTTACGTATGCCTTTCAGATTATGGGACAACTTATTTTGGGACAACTCTTTTCCCTTTCTGTTTCCTTGCTAAGTACCTGTCTGACCCCCTGTTGCTGTAAGAAACACCTGCACCTCCACCTCATCAGTAAACAGTCTCACACACTGCTGTTATTTCTGCTTGGAATTTTACACAGCAAATTACCAATGTAAGAAGTAAGCTGTTTGTGCAGTAATGCGATTGTAGCCTGTCTGATGAGGGGTTTTTTTTTTCCTTGATTAATGGAAAATTACTGCGAATATTCAATGTCTTTTAGTACTCTACTTCTACGCATTAACAACAAGATAATTACAGGTAATTTATTTTAACCAAATTGAAAGCTTTCACATGTACAACTTGCAGCCCAAAGATGATTTGCATTTATTCCAGTAAGACTACCGATGGTGGAAAGGTGCCAGTACTTTCCTGATTGCCAGCTTACTTACTCCTGGAGTTCTGCAAGCATTTCAGTTTTTCACTTTGGAGTCCTCTTATTCAACTTCCACACTGGAGCAACAGCTCAAGCTTTTGAAATGAAGCCCAATATCAGCCAAATCAACTCAAGTCATCTGTGGTTTAATGAGGCAGCCCATACCTGGCAGTCAACACTCACCCTTGGTGGATGCTGCACGGGGCTGGAAGGGCTTCGAAGCTGCTCCAGCTCTCCGTGCTGATGTGCAAATGAGCTGGCACTGGCCAAAGGAGTGACTGCTGCACATTCCTGTAAGGCCTCCTGTACAAAGATGCACACTGGAACAGAGCCACGCTCTGCTTTGCTGCCTTTTCAAAGTGCCTTTCACATTCTCTGGTGGCTGGGAAGCCCCAACCTTGCCCTTCGTTTTCTGCACAGCAGACACCTGTGGATTTCAGCAGGCTGCTAGTGGAACACATGGGACTCGCTGCTGAGCTTCTGCCCCCCCTGGGAGCAGCCAGCAATAGAAGGGAACACACCCTGATATCCCACAAGGTTTTAATTGACTTGCCAAGGGTGTCCCCACCCTATCTTCCTCCCTGTCAATGAAAGACATCAAGGAATCAGTCCCATAAATTAAGTTGCTTCTGAGGAGTTGCATTAAGTTGCTTCTGAGGAGAGACTTGGCAGAAAATAATTTTTAAGGCCCCAAACATTTTATTTTTACCATGTCATTAAGACTCACATATTTCTGTGCTGAATTACCTAGGCAGGAACACACACTGAATATAAGG
>JANHGL010000625.1:29916-40310 GCA_024611195.1 Ceyx melanurus
TTATTTTTACCATGTCATTAAGACTCACATATTTCTGTGCTGAATTACCTAGGCAGGAACACACACTGAATATAAGGTATGTCAGCATGTAGATCTTATTTAAGGCTTACTTAAGATCTGCTGACCTACTGTGGTACAAAAGTAGAACAGAATTCTTCCAGTCCAGCCAAAGCACTGGCTATGGTAACACTACAGGATGGCTGAAGTTTTCCAGTTCAGCCAGAAAAGATACTCATCACAAAAGTAAACATGTTTGGGAAAACACAGACATAATGTCTGTACTTCTGCCAAACTAGAACACAGGAAAGGAAAATAATAAAATCTGCCTTCAAACATCTTTCTGCTGGGTACTGTCAAATTGTACTGTATGCTTCTTTAGGAAGCAAACTAAATAAAACCAAAGCCAAGAGTCAGGAATAGCTGAGAAGTATAAAAGAGAGTAGATTCAGAATCAATCAGTGAAATTCTCTGCTGCAAAATACTGAAACAGGCTGCTCAGTAAAATATACTGTTAAGTGTATAAAATACACTATTATGTTTAGACATTTATATAAACCCCTAAAAGATTTCAAAGTTCCCATCAGTAAAGTACTGATTATAGAAGTTTTTCTATATCCTGTCAATAACTTTTGTTTGTATGTATTTGGAGAAGCAAAAATAACTGAGACTTCACTACAGCCACTACAATGCTCTCCAAATATCCATTAGAAAATCTTTACTTTCTTCAAGAAACAGCTGTCAAGACACCACTCAGTGAGTCTCCAGTTCAGGAAGGCTAAAATCTGGGTTAGTTACTGCCTTTTTCACACATTTTCAGTGTAATTTGTATTGTAGTTGTCTCCAGCTGTAACAACTGCTTGTAATTCCCACTCCCACTCTGCCAGGGCAGTGCCTGGATCCCACCCTCACCCCATCCCCACCTCTGCTTGCCCCTCTTCTCCTGCACTGCCAACTTCCACCTTGCTAATCCATCCTAATTGATGCCATTGATTCAGCTGGAAAGAAAAGACACAAGCTCCCAAGGGAAATCTAAGCCTTACTAACAAGATCATTTGTGAAAGAATGTCCTAAAGGAAAAAAAAAAAAAGTGGAAACTGGTTGTTTGGAGCCTTAAAACCCAATGTGGCAAGATCCACTGTGAACAGATCACCTGGAACATCATTGCCCTGGAGGGAGGATTAACTTCTGTCTTCTCTCCAGTGAGTCTAAGCTTATTTGCTGTGTATTGAGCTTTTTGTCATGTGGTATTCAAAGCAACTTGGAGGGAATAACTTATCACTAATTTGCTGGCTGTTCATTGTGGTTAGAACACATCCACATCATTTTTTTTAGGACACTTTTTCCTTATTTCATTTGTAATTTAAATTGACTCAAGTGAGTAGGAACATCCCACTTTAGTTCTGTGACATGCTCTTAATTATTGTTGTAGTTGTAAGGGCTATGCAAATCAACGTTAAGGCATTTTGTAAGTCACAGAAAATACTATTGCAGGCTAATTCCTCTTTTAAATTTGTGGTTTATTTTCTTAGCATTCAAAAAAGACTAAAAGCACAATTCAGTCCATTCATAAATCACAAGCTTCCCAGAAAGTTTTCTAAGTGAATTAACTACACTTTGGGAAAACCCACAGGCTCAGGTAATGGAAAAAAACGATTTTTCAGGTGCAGGAAGGCCATTCTTTTTTTGTAAAGCAGAATTTAACTGCACAACTTGGACTAACACAAAGTTTAAGAATCAAGAGCACACCCATTCTGACAAGGCACACTTCTGAGTCACCCCCACTCAGCAAGATAAGCAAGCAGAAGTTGACTCAAAAAAAAACCCCAAACTCCACTGATATAACTGAATATTTATTCCATGTCACAATAAATGGGCTGCAGAAAAACTATTATTGGATTCACTATTCACTTAATCCTTAATGGTCCTATGTACCAAAGGAAAAGTTAGATCTATTTGACTCCTTATTCTCAAGAAACAATTGGATACACACCACATTTACACTAATACACCCACACTGGAGAGGATTTATCCATGAGGCTGAAGAGCTTCAGAGGAATGATGTAATATATTTATTTTCTGTCAGAGAGATTGTGGATAAGCTTTCAATTATATTGATATAAATGTTCATAAAAAGGTGTTGGTTTTGTTTTGTTTTTTCTTTCAGGTCATTAATACTGCAATGTAAGGACTTTGATTGAAACTACATGCTATTACCAAAAAAACCCCAAGTTATTTCAATAGGTTTCTTCAACACTGCTTTCCTCTCCCACAAATCTCCACAACACACCTAACTTCATCACTTCCCAGCAGTGCATTTTGGAGATAGCTGATCTGTGGAAGGCAAGGCAGTTGCCTTAAAAGGGTCAGGTAATTCCCCATTGGCCAAGAGCTCCTATCATCACATCCAGCTTTTTATTAGCTATTTTAAAATACCATCAGCCAGCAGGGTCAGCAGATAACGTTCAGGGAATCCATTCCACTAACAAGATGTGCAGGGTGATTTCAACAAGATCTCCTTTGACTAAAGTTTCTTTGGCTGGAGATGGCTTCCCTGCTCCATGCAGCATCCCTGCAAGAGCTGCCTGATCACAAACAGCAGGAATAATTATGTGAGCAGCTAGATCATTGTGACAGAACATGTCAAATCAGCTTTTGTTACTTATCAGTGGGTATTGACATGTAAATAGCAAAGCATTAATGCCCCACTTGATATGAACACAATGTTCTTGGGAAATAAAGTGACTCAGGGTTCTGAAATTTCTCCTTAGAACTGAAAATTCAATTGATAAAGCCTTTTTTTCCCCCCAGTGTATAGAGGTGGCCCAATGTTTCTGTACTTAATACACAAAGAGAAAGGAAGTTCATAAACCTTTTGAGAGCACAGAACATAGGCCAGAAATTAGTAGATAGAAGGGTGATAGTGAAGGGATATTTAAACGTCTACCAAAAAATAAAAATAAATAGATTTCCAAACAGGAAAACAATTCAATGTATGGCCTTACGACTTCTCTACATGGTTAAGTTTGTCCCACATCCAAGTTACAATCCCCTAAAGCCAAGTTTCTTTTGCAAGATAAAATGTCAAAGATCACATGCTGTGCTAAATTGTGTGGGGTGAGCAAGACCTGCAGCATTACTATTGCAGACCAGCTCAGTTTGTACCTTCTTCAGTACCTATGGCATGGCAGATAAACTGATATTTCCTCCCAGACAAATATTGCTGGTAAGATTATTATTAAAACAAATTGAGTATTCTTGATTCTTTCCTTTCAACCCAGAATTTCATGCCTTCAAGAAATGCTCAGTAAAACATAAACAGATTTCTGCAGCCCCCCTAGTCCATGTCTCCCATGCTCACGGGTTGAGTTTCCAGCTCACTTTTGTTTAAGTTGGATTTAGGTGCTTCAGTCCTCACGCTGCTCTGAGCAATATCTTCTCATTTGTATGTGCCTGACCTAATTTGATTCCACTTTTTTTCCAAACCTCAGAGGTAAGATATAAATGTCAATACAAATTAAACTCTGGCCAATGCAAATCTCTTTAGTCTTCTATTTAAAAGCAAACAAAAAGGAAGAAAAGAAAGAAACAAAGAGAGAAGCAGGCTGCAATTTATTATTACTTCAGTTTGAAAATAACCAATCAACTTAAATTAACATTATCCCGAGTTTAAATAGCTGTATTGCATTCTGCTAATTGGGAAATGTGAAAATGATCATTAATGGGCTGATGTGCATAACTGACAGTTCCTTATTCCATGAAACTTCTACTTAGGTCTTGTAAATACTCAGTCCAGCTTCTCATTTTATATCTACGGCAATACTTGTCAATTCAACAAATCTGTGGAAGAGGTTTGCTAAACAGAAAGTTTACAATAATAGTAGATTGAGATCCTTTAATTTTATTAACAGTTCTTTATTTTTAAAAAATAAATTAAAAAAGATAAAATAAAATAAACCCCCCTAGGTTTTCTTTGCAGCTAAAAGAGTAATCTATGTTATTTTCCAAAGTATCTGTGTAGCATTTCAGCCTTCACACAATGAAAAATGAAGAACAATTAAGCCAAAAGAGAAGCTACAGAGTTTAACTTGTTAATTTGGAGCCACAAAGCCTGGCCACATCCCTCTCACCGCAGCACTCCATCGCTCCATATCCTCGTGGGATGTATTTCATATACACTGAGACAGGGGAGATGTTTTAATGACACTTCTTCCCACTTTTGTTCCACTTCCAAAAAACCCTTTGCTAAAGAGCCAACCATGGGGGGTGAAATGTGGAACTAGCTCTGTTCTCTTCCTGCACCTTCCCTTTTCCACTTGGATCTGCTGAGTCGCCTCCCACCACCTGTTTGTGCCCACGATGGAGAGCAGACACATCCAGTCTTCAGCATTTCTTTCTAATGCTTTAAGTGCTCCTTGTAGTCAACTTTTTTTTTCCCTTCAAGAATTTAATCACATTTCAGCAAACCTATTTCACTTCACTTCTAAGTGAGGGATATATTCTAGGGGTTTTATCTTTATAAAGTTCTATAAAAGCCACAAGCAAGATTGCTCTCTGCCTTTTCAATCAGTGCTGATAAAGAGGTATAAAACAACTGCTTTCTGCTTTATAGCTTACAGTCTCTGAATTCCCTAATGAAGGAAAATGAAATGGCCATGCTGGCAAAGGGCACAACCTTCACTGGACACTCCCCTGGTCTCCAGTAGGAGGTGAAACCTCTTTTCCATCAGCCCAGTGCTGCACACCCTGCTCAGAGGTATAGAAATCCCCAAACTCTGCACTTCTGGAAGCTCCCAATCCCCTCATTTTCCCCAAAAAACCTCTGGATGAGGCACTGTTGCTGTAACTACTGTTTTAACAATACCCTCTGCTGTGCAACCAGAATCCCACCCAGCCAAATGCCAGGGCTGCTCTTGGTTCTGGATTGACTCACAACTTGAATTTTTAATTCTTGGCATTGGAAAAGGAGGAAAGAAATGAAAAGGATTAAAAGATACTCTTAACGGCAGATTTTTTTTTTTCCAAAATACATAAATAACTTTCACTGCAGAGAAAACATTAAAGAAATTACATTCTACAGCAAACTGCTAGCAGTAGCTTGAAACAAATTCTGCTAATTGTAGTTCTCAGAAGAAACCCTGTGGTTAAGATAACTAATCAGCTGGGAATATTGTAATCTGGCAAAGAAAGCCGTCAATTGAAGGAAGAATTTTTAGCATGGCTTATGAGCCAGAATTAGGACAGCTACAAATGTTTCATGGTTATTTGGTAATACTTGAGAAAAGGCTAAATTTTTAGTAGGTTAAAAAAAAATATATATATCAACTGAAACATATTGACAATAAAAAAAGACAGGTGGGGAATAATAATATCGATTTTAAATACATTTTTAGCACTATATACATAGGCACTATATAGACATGCACAGAGTATACATATATTTAGTGCTAAAAAAAAAGAAGTCCGATGATTCCTTATTTTCATTTTCACTGGAGAAACCACATAACCCCTTAGTGGCTCAGTGTATCATCTGAAAACGCAAGGATAATAAGTGTTTATAAAACTTGGAAGTATGTTGGGAGACTTCAGTGTCTCGAAATCCTCAGAAACCTAGAGAAATTAGCAACTAGTTGGCAATTAAACCAAACAGCTTGAGAAACTGCACCTGCCCTGGTGCTGCCTTACACTTAAATCTTCTAATAAAATTCTGTTATTTTCCTGTCTCAGGTGCCAGCTCCCGTGTTCTGTCCCAGGTCCCATTAGAAGCAGACTGGATCAAATTGGTCATAAATTCAGGGATTTTTTCTGTTCTATTAAAGAGCAAGAAGAACACAAAACATTTACCTTGATAGTGAAAACTCAGAGTAATCCTGTCTGTGAGTGGAACACATGCCACTGGATTCAGTTATCTAGAAACCAACCTTACCCTTGCTTGGGAACTACAATACCAGGGTCTCTAACTGGGGCCCAAACTTTGTTTTTTTGGTTTCTGTTTTGAGGCAAAAAATTAAGATCAGAACAACCCACCACCATCAACACAAAGCCAAAGCAGCATTGAAAGTGTCAGGAGCTGTTCCAGGGTTTATAAACACCTTGCAATACAATCCTAACTCAGAAAAGAAAACAGACCTCAGTGTCAAAGAGATTTCAACGTTCCTCTCCAGCTCTGAGGTCAGGTAGCATTTGCAATTACCCTCATGATGCCAGCAATTCAGAGAGTGCCTGAACATGCACTCTAGGATACCAGGATGAAAAACCTGCAAAGAAAGCCCCTGAAGAGGATGAAACCTTTTTCACATCTAGACTACACACACAAAAAAATTAAATACAAGTGATGAAGAGTTGAGTAAAGAGAAAAAACTAGAGAAGAGTGCTATCAAAACTTCAGCTGGTTACCTCAGTTCTCAAATGACAGTCTCTACACAGAAGTATCATCCTCAAAGCAACACTTGTATGTTCTCATTTATCCTTTTTATGTAATCCATAGTTATGTATTCTAGACGTGTCATCACAGAACAAGAAGTGTCCTTGGCCCACACTCAGCCCCTGCTAGCACAGCACTGGAGCACAGAACATGGCACAGCCTGGATCTGAAGGAGACAAAATTCACAGAGAAATGCAGGATCTTTTACTGCACTAGTTAGTGCAATTTGGGGGGAAACATCCCAACAAATCTCGTGCTTTGTCAGTTTGTATGAACAACATTTGCCATCTGGATCACTCAAACAAGAGATGTTGCCTCTGCCTACAGAGCAGGACAGTTCACAGCCTAACAGTGGAATTAGTGAAGATGATGTTGGATAGTGACAGGGTCACTTCATGCCAAGAAAAAGACTAAAAATATCTTTGAGTATCCATGCATACTGAAGGAGTTCCACAGACTCCCAGTTATTTGGTGGGATATATATATATATATATATAATGTATTTGTACTCAAGGCTAATAAGATCATCAGGGGAACAACCACTAACGATTACAAGTCAGAAAACAAAATTTACACCACTGAAGGGCACTCAGGCTGAAGGGATCTGGCACATTTAGGAAAGATCACATCCCAATTAACTAGCATATTTAAAGAGTTTATGTAAATGGGCCATTCTGTTTCTTCAAAGGTAATTAATAAATTTCATGTGATTAACAACTAGTATATTTGCTTGTGTACATGTTATATGACCTCTCTTTTTAAGTAAAGTAATTACTGTAGGATCTATAGCAAAACCAAAAGACTAATGAAGCAAATCTATAGCTTTTAAATTAAGGAAAATAAAATAATGGATAATAGATGAGAAAGACAACAAAGGCATTAAGTAAAAGATTTCCAGTGGAAGGGGCATAAAGCAAAGGAAGACATTTACTTCCATTTACTTCATTTCAATTTAAAAAGCAGTAAGATAGATCCATAAAACCAAAAATTACTCAGTCTGGAGCTCGCACAGTGCCAAGCAGCCCTCGTGTAGCAGGGAAATGCTGATTAGAGAAGGAGTATGAAGGTCATGTTCTAATTGAAGACTAATTGATCCAGGTCCACTGGAATCAATGAACCCTTTACCACTCACTTCAAAGACAGCAAACTGCAAAACTCATCCATTGCACCTTCTGCACTCTGGGCACACCCCAAACCTCACAGGTCTGCAGCAGTGGCTTCTTACAGCTGAAGCAGGGAGAGACAGCAGAGCTACAAAGCCAAGATAACACTCTTACCATGTAGCTCACTACTTAGTCCTATGTGCTTGGTGGTTTAGCTTACTAAAAAGCACAGCACTGGGAGCTGCAAACTTCCTCTCAAAACTGGATAGGGGACTCATGTTGGAGTTTTAAATGAAGAATCTACAGAACACACATACATACATATATATATATATATATATCTCTAAAACAAAACAAACCTGTATGTGCTACCATTAAAAGAAAATGAGATAATAGAGAATGATTAATTGAACTGATACTTTGATGCAGGATGGGCCAGAAGAAAAAGTGCCTTTCCAATGATATATTTTTATTCTGGATCTCCTGTACAGTGTTTAAAGACTTCTTTTAGCACTGCCCAGAAAGAAACTGTTAGGCACTTGTAGCCCTAGTACCAGAGCTGCCATGCTGTTCTCTCCCCAGTATAATTACTGCATGACCCATCTCTGGCTCCTCCTTCACAACTGGTGATTGGACTGGGACTCCAAGGCAGCTATTTTCTGAACTCAGGGTTGCCACTGAAATGCAGGCACATTATACAGATGAGTTTGTTGCTTTTGTTGCCTCTCTGTGTGTCCACTTCATTCTCTTACTTCAGTCCTGGTGCCAGCTTGTGCTGCAGCTGGAGGTGCATTGAGCCACCACCACAGGACCCTCAGACACTACTCTTCTAAAGAAGAACACCTCCAATTTGCAGCCTCCAAAGGGATACAAACTGAGCACAGATTTTTAGTGACAATAAAGTGCTGCAGTGGACAAAAAAAAATGTATTTCCCCGTGCATACAGGGACAATGGCAGCCCTTTGGTTGTTGCAGGAGTGTTCCATGTCTGTTAGCACCCTGTCTATTGACAGAGAATATTGGATTGGTAGTGTTTTGTTTCTGATTTTCTGTCACTGCAGAAAGAAGTTACAATAGAGACTATTTCAGATTCAAACTCAGAGCAGGGATAAAGGACAATTTCAAAACAAACAACCAAACCAAACAACCAAACCACCAAACAATAACACTTTAATTGCCTAAGGCAGATCCTGCAGATCTTATTCTTTTAACCACTAGGTCAAATTAAAAGTTTAGGCTCTCAGTATATAAGATGAGCACTTCTACACCCATGTCTCAAGTCAGCTCAGTACACACAGCCCTTGGAATCTTGGATTTGCACAGAAAAGGCTGCAGTGTCCCATGTTGGGCTAAAACAGAACTAGTTGAAACAACAGCAAGAAACTCTTGAAGGAGTTGAAAAAGAACAAAGTAACCAACCTCAGGCTCAATCAAAGAAATTTCCAGCAAATTCTTAAAATTCAAATGTTCTTAAGTGATTTCAAAACACCTCTTTTAGGCTTCTAAGAGACCATCAAGAGAGGCAACATTCTGAACCACGGATTAGTGGATAGAGTCCACTGCTGGCTCTCCAAGAGAGCAATCATCTCTGGAGGGCCCAGACCATGGAAATGTATGAGCTCTGATTCCAAAAGCAGAGCCAGATGTTGCAGACTTACCATTAAAATCACATGGAGAGGCAGTGTTTGCAAAACAATTTCATCCCATCAGCTCATGACTGATGCTCGAACACCAGCCCGGTTTGCCAACTGGCACCAGTTTGGGAAGGCTCCTGAGCAAACTGGCACTTTGCTGGTTCTCACTGGGTTAAAGGAAATTCTTGTGTGCCCTTTCTGTGCTGCTGAGTAACTTGAAACCTGCTTTTTTTCTTCTTCACAACCTTCAAACAACAGTAATACATAAATAGGATGTTTTGGTATCAAGTCACTAGACTTCATTTTTTTTTTCATCCAACTATAGGATCTACTCCCAGGTAGGATTTTCTTTTTTTCAGTCTATGTCCTTTCCCTTTTACTAAATAATAGCTGTAAGTGATACGAGTAGAGCAGCTACTAAGAGTATAGTTGTGCCACAGATAAACCATTCAAACCATGACTTGAAAAATAAGACATAAATTGCCCTGGAATAGTAAAGTTTTGCCTGAATCTAGTACAATTCCCACAGAAACTGCTTTCCTGAGCTGAAAAGTATGTAGAGTAGAATGCAATTTTACCTGACAAATTTTTGAAAGCAATACTGTAAAAGGAATTTCTCCATAAACCACATTCTGCTAACCCTCATATAGTTACAAGAAGTAATTATTAATTTTAACAACAATATTTTAGATCAGAGAGCTGTGTTATTATGAAGTGTATATGGCTCTTGGTATTTTTTCATTTAGCAGCTTCGATTCCTTTTCTAAGATTTAATCTCTGCATCACAGATACTCGAATAGAAGAAACAAATACACTAAAAAGACACAGAAAGGGAAAAGCCAGAGGTTGAAAATACTACAACTAAACTTGCAGTTTTACAAGCTAATTTTTTTTATTCCCACATTACATCGAAACAAACTAGTTTTTACCAAACTACCAAGGATCCTTCTTTTCTCCCCATATCCACACCCAAACTGCCATTTCTGATTAATCAGATCTTGTCTTTTTCATCTCTCCAGAACTCTAATTAAACCCAAAGAAGCAGATAGGAAATCTAGTCCTTTACTTTGTCAGGATTAAGATGAAAGCAGATCACTACTTCCATTCCCAACTCAGTGCCCTACCACCACACCTCCACAATAGCCTGTCTGCCAAAAGCTGTCCCAGCCCACAGCTGGAGGGTCAAATCATGGAGCTCCTCCCTACTCCATCCACTGCACAACACTCAACACAGCA
>JANHGL010000625.1:40410-130098 GCA_024611195.1 Ceyx melanurus
TGTCCCAGCCCACAGCTGGAGGGTCAAATCATGGAGCTCCTCCCTACTCCATCCACTGCACAACACTCAACACAGCACCTCTGAGCACAGCACAGCAGACAAGCTCATCCTGCCTGCTGCCACTGCTCCATTTTACACGTAACTATCCATGGGGTCAGCAACAAAATAGCATTTTGAGTCTAAAATCCAAAATAAAATTGAAGAATTAAGAAAAAAAATCCCATTCAAGTATCATCCAGTGAGGATATTCAGCTAATGATGACAGTCTCAACTGCAGTCCCACTCCAGTGAATGCCAAAGAGCTGCCACCACTATGTCCTGCATAACCCAACCCAGCACACACACTGCAGAGCTGAGCAGGATTCCTGAGTGGCTGGTGGAAACTACCAGCTTGACTGGCAGCTGAGTGGCTTGTTGAAGATCTAAGGGCTGGACTTAGACTTGTAAAGTGACAGGCATCTCTCCCAACTTGCTGGATGTGGTCTGTAATTGTTCCAACGTCTGGCAACTCAAGAGGACAAGCAAATGGCCATGTGAATGTCCTGCTCAATCCCAGTGTTCCCACTGAACATCCCAGTGAGAGGGTGAAGCAGGGCATGCCAGTCAGAGAATTCACTGCCAGTTGGAATGGTTACCTGTAGACAACATGAAAAGGGGACACTTGGGGAAGTGCCTTGCTCAGGAGCAGGACTGCTGCACCCTCTTTAGAGCCAGGGAGATAAGGAACCTATTAATACAGGATAAGAGACAGACAGACAGCTGACAATCTGAAGGTCGAGTCCCAGAATGCAAACCAATAAAACCACTTGGCTCCTCTGACCCACGATGGCCAAGTGCTGCAGCAAAGCCCCTTCTCCCATTCCAAGCTGCTGGTACTTCTGCAGCCAGGACACCACTCTGGGAGCAAAAGCAATTCTTGGAATAACTTTCTTTTCAATTCCATTAGCCTTTGCATTTCTCCCCTCCCAGAAGAATATGGGCATCGATGACACAGAAGAATTTCTTTTGCCAGTCTGAGGTTTCTTCATTGTACCCTGAACATGGGCACCTGGGAGATCAGCAGGAAAAATACCATCCCTCGAGGGAATTTAGATTGCCAATTACTGATATTCTAGTAAGAGTCTTGATGTACAGACAGGAATAAAGAGAGAAAGAATCCAGGCAATTTCAGTAGGATACATCCAGACAAAATTAAATAATGCTGTGGGAGTAATCCTCTCTAAAAGGCATACTTTGGGGCATTTTATTTCTCTCCATTTAGTTAAACAAATGAATTTACTAATAGAAAATCATCCTTATGCTTTTTTTTTTTTAGTTTAACTAATGCTTCTTTTTAATTACTTAAAGAGTCTAATTATTCCAGAGGTACCTATGAAATCAAATATGCTATAGCTACCAAAAAAATAAAAAATCACTTTAGAATATTGTTAGAAAGTTCTGCAGACACAGGAGCTACAATTTGAAAAGTAAAATCTGAGAATAAAGGAGGAAATGCTGCTTTTAATTCCTCTGAAAAGTGCTATATGTGTAGAGTTACTCAAGCTACTGAAAACCTGGGGGAGGGGATAAAGCACATACCTGTCCTTCTGTAAAATGAAAAAAACAGGTGAGAAAATAGAGTAATAATGATGGGCAATACTTCTGTTTTTATAACTGAAAGGTGTTTCAGACAAAAAATATACCATTTTTTAATATATATATTTAGAGGGGAAAAAAAAGAAGAAAACCCACAGCCTGGCATTAACACCAAATAGATTCTGATGCACAGATTCAAGGGGGACAGGCCCCCCAAAATTCCAAAAACCTGAAAAGTTCCATCTTACTGTATCTAAGGTGTTCTGGCTCTTAGTTTTAAGTAACATCAAGTATCTTTCTGCATTAAACATTTAAAAAAAAGGACAAACAATAAAAAGCAGGCAGTGGAACTTCTATTAATCAGCAGACATGATTTAGTTTGTCTGTTTGCCTCAGAGAGAAAAATAAAAATACAATTATTTACAGTGCTTTTATGCTACATTTTTACTTTAATGGCTTTCTGAAATCACACCAACATTAAATCAAAGTGATGGAGAAGATGATGGCATGTTTCAAATCCACAGAGGAGTTTTAATTTCCAAGCTGATGTTTCAGTTACTGGTGGTTACATAAAATCCAATTAGTCAATTCTAACAGCAGTAGGAATTCTCTCTTTCAGAAAAGGTTTTCTTCTTTTTCCCTATGATTTCAATGTTTCTCCTCCTTGGAACAGGGTAACAATGAGCCAGAATCTATTTAATTGGAAGTTAAATAAGAAAGGTGACATTTTATATGTTACAGGAACCAGAGAAAGATATTTGAGTTCTCTGCAACATTTTTTTTCCCCAAAACCTTAAAAATTTGAAGTTCACATACAGAATTTGGAAAAATTTGAAAAAATCAAAAAACAGTATCATAAACCTCTGCCAATTACAGTTAAACACCCTATATTATTTTCCTAACTCTTTTGTGTGAGCCTTCAACTATTTGTAGCCTCATTGCATTGCTATTAATAGTTCTAATTGCAACTTAAAAATCTGTATGTAAAAGTGGTTTGCTTTAGATCCCAGCCAGCTAAAGGTTACCCACCCATTTCCCACAAAAACAGATTTTTGGTTCTTCAAACGAATACTGCAAATCCTGCTTATCCTTTTTCCTTCTATTAAAGAGCCATTATCTTGGTTAAAAAAAAAAAAGAAAGCATATTTGGTAAGAAACAGACTTAAAAGGCTTGGAAATATCAGTTGTCTGAATTCACAGCCCTAATGTAATGCTGGACTGAAGATTTTTACTCTTTCAACTCCCTCCCAAAGCCAGGTTCCTTTTTTCTCTTTTCTAGTCTCTGAAGTATCCTCCCATTTCAGCATCCTCTGCTTTTTATGCATCCCTTTTATTTCTCAGAGAGAAAAAAAAAAAAAGAGAAAAATAATAAAATAAGCTATGCAGCAGTGGAATTTCAACAGCTACTAAGCACACGGAAGCAAGGCAACAACAAGCCAAGAGTGTGAACCTGTTGGTATTTGTCTCCCCAGCAGCTCTGGAGCAAGCAGCAGGGATTTGTCGGGGCAGTTGGTGGCGACAGGGAGCCCGGAGCGGCCCCTTCCCCTCGAGATGCTCCACGGGGCAGGGAGCTCCCGGCCATGAGATCTTGGCAGGAGCTCCAGAGGCAGCTCCCGAGTCCCAGCCAAGCTGCACAATCGCTCGTTTGCCTCCCTTGTCCGAGCTCAATCTCGCTGCCGGGTGCGGCGCGGCTCTGCTCCGCGGGAACGCCGGGTGTTGGGAGGCAGCGATGGGCGCAGCTCTGCTCCGAGTCCAACTTACTGCTCGCTGACTTTTCACGGGATACGCACGGACTCCATCCATTACTTAACTGGGATTTTTGAAAGGAACACTAACTCCACAAGGCTCTTCCAAAAAGTGCAGGAGATGAAGGGAAAGGGAGCCTAAAGCTGGAAGTACCTTGAGGAGAGGCAGCAGGCTTTGGACCTGGCTGCTCTGGTGCTCACAGAAACACCATTTCAGAGGCATTTTCCATCCCATCCCATGCCCTGGGGCTGCAGTTTGCTGCAAATTAGGAGAATCTAAAGCATCATGTCATTGGTTACAACAGAATTCCGTTCAAAACCATTCTTGGCCAAAATACCTATTAAAAATATTCTGCTTTCTATGCTACAACGTATTGTAACCAATGAGTAGTTAAAATAAGCAGTGGAATGCCAAGGCAGGAGGGAAAATCAGTGCTTGGTTAACGTGGCACTGGAGCTGCAGATGATGTATCACTGCACATGTCATTGTAACTACTGATACAGAAATTCTGTGCTGATCAATTTAAAATAACCTTGTAAAGTTTAATTGCTATCTAACATGAGTAATGAATTGAGCAACTGTCAGATCCTCATAAACGTGTCTTTTGTCATAAATCAGTATTTCACATACAATAATTACCCTACTAATGCTAAATGAAATGCTTATTGAGTGGTTTTAGCTTGCACTTGGTAAAGTGGTTAAAATGACCAGGTAGCTGTAATAATTACCTGACCATTTCAAGTAAATAAATAAATTTTACCTGTTCAGTGAAGGCAGTACAGGAGATCATTTTGAATAGAAGCAAAGGCACAGTGTCCTAAACTCTCTAACAGTCTGAGTTTTATAAATAATGAGAAAAAAAAAAGTAGTAGCCAGCAGTAGATGTAAAGACTCCATGCTTCATTTACTTTTACTTCTGTCTTATAAGATAAATAATAGAGAACATGTTGTTGCCAATTCACTAACTTAACACACCCCAGACTTGCCAAGTGTGCTGTGATAAATAGCTTTAACTACCTTCTGCTCATCTTTTTATTACAGGACATAACAAAGGGATTTAGAGATTAAATCTCCAACTTCATTTGTGACATTTGATGGGAGAAAGCTGAAAAATGGCACTTGAGCGGATTAGTGTGAAAAATACAGGAGGAAAAAAGCTACACAAATAGCAAACTGTATTTTAAAATTGAGCTTTCTTTAAAAGCTTTTCTTCAAACCTTAGATATTTCCCGTGTTATGATCAGTGAGCAGTGTGATAAATAACTACAAGCTTCTTGCTTTCTTCCTGAAGGATGTTTCTGTAGATTCTGTCTGCTTGAGAAACACACGTGAGCACGACTGCAACACTGACGAGTCCTTGGCTGTCATATGCAAGAGGAAACACTCTGATAAATAAATATCTGTACCAACAAGCTGATCCAGTGTGCTCTGCACAGTGCTGCTCCAACACTCCTAATCCTCAGACACCTCCATTCAAGGGACACCCCCAAGCCTCAGTCTCTTCTCCCCTTTCTGTTCCTAAGCTGCAATCTGTCACGTTTTTGTGTGGGTTTCAAAACGAGAGCTCATCTTCACAGTTTTCTCTTTTGGCAAATCCCCATGGCATGTAGCTCATCTTCTTGGATCAGTTTGGCCACCACAAACACTGCAAGAGCCTCTTCTAATGATTTCATGCTGCTGTGATCAGTGGCAGAAATGCACACAACTCTATTTGCCACCTTGTAAATAAAAGCCTTCCTAAAAAGCTTAATGTGCCTCCTGGTTCATTAGCAATTTATGTGCACTGGTAATAACCACTATCATTAAATCATAATCATTACACATTAACATTAAATGCTCCTTAGCCTCATTCTCTCTAGCATGTTAATCAATCATGCATCAGGAAATTAAAAAAGAAGATTTTTTTACATCTTTTGATGTATTTTACAGAATAGATCACTGAGGTCACCTCACGTTGTGAGGCACCACTTGCCTGAGAGAGTGTAAAGAGTTCTCCAAGTTAGTGGGCAGATTAATTTACTTCTCACCTGGTAGAAACTGCAACTGCTTTCCAACCATTTTGTTCAAGTAGTGGTTCTTAGCTGACAGTTTTAACAACTTCATATCCCCAAAACTGCCATGGAATTGAAGTACCTCATGATTACAAGAGAGAAAGAAATACGTTGACTGAAATATAGTGAATAGGGTTCACTAAATTGTGACTGAATTCCTAATATGATCAATAGTTTAATTATCATATCATTCTGTCATCACCATGACAGAAGCCTGGCAGTCATTGAAAGACATTCTCTAACAACCTGCTGATCCAGAATCAACAGATTTCAAACCCAGAGGAAAAAAAAAAAGAAACATGTTTATGCAAAGCTATAAACAAATATAGATGGACTAAGACACCTGCCAAATATAAAGTCACCACAGGCTCTCCTCTTGCCCAGCATTTCTGATAGTCAATACACAGCCCATGTAGGACATTTTGAGAGCTACTTTATGAGCTGTTTGATAAGGTAAATATCCCTGTAATCTCTTCATTTGAAGTATGAAATAAAAACACTTACTGGAAAAAACATTGGCCAACTGTTTCACTAGAAAAAAAAACCAACACACAAACCTACCCTGAAGACTACAGGATAAGGCACATTTGTACACAGCCCCTGTGCAAGGAATGGAACTAGTGCCCATTTGCTTAGCCCAGTGCACATCTGACTGCTGCTTTTCCCTGCCTTGCTTCAGAGGCTTGAATGCTCTCCTGACAGTTACACTGCTGGCTCAGGCTTTGGGTTCAGGCAATCAAACATATCTTCTTTAAAATCCCCCAATACTGAATTTGCCCAAACGATTGACTGTGACTTACTTGCAAAGTAACAGGTGAGCAAGAGATAGAGCCATTCTCAAAGCTATTAATCTGCTGAGAGAAGCTCAGTGTTTTCCCCTCAGCAGTAGCTCAGCTCCTCTAACTCCCCCACACAGCACCATCCCAATTTTCACACCATGGTTTCCTGTCAAGGTTCTATTCAAATGATGCCAACACACCCCTCAAAGCATCTTGGTTTTCCTCTGCCCACATGCTCACTGTGGACCTCAGGGGTACCACTGTAAAAATAAATTAAAAAAAATAAAAAATTTTTTTTTTCTCCAGTATTGAAGAGGGACAGCCCCAGAACTAACAAAAATATCATATATTTAATCTTATTTTGCTTCTAGATAGATCTCTATTATCTATATGCCTCTTTACAACTTAAAACCAAGCAAAGGTTATTTTATTGCACCTACTTACATTTCTTATTTTCTATTCATGTTACAACATGCTTCACAGATTGAAGCTGAAAATGCTTATTAAAGATGAGAGCAAAGCATTTTTTCCTTCTTTCACAATTCCTAGAACTTTTCAGAGTGGTCTTAGCATGTGAGAATCTGTTTATTTAAAAATTCCTGGGGAAAGTGTAAAAGTGGCTGTTATTTTATGCCAAAGCTCATATTGCAATATACTGGTCACATATTTTATGGGCACACCTAACCAACCTTTCTTCAGATCCTTCATGCTCAAGTGATTAAAGAATAACATTTGTAAGCTGTTTTGTTGGTTTTTTTTTTTTAATGACATGGTGAAAGAGAGCCCATTACAGGCTAGAGTGGCTCTTAAAATATGGGGTGAAAATTCTGTTAAAACAGCAAAAAAAGCTTCTAGTTGACTCATATTAGGAAAACTGGAAGCTATGAGACTCAAGGGCCAATGAACATGAGAAGAAAAAAAAAAAATGAGCTGTGTTGCTCCTGTGTTATGAAGTAGAAGAAAGTAGAAATGTGGAAAGGATGCAAGGTATTGCAAGACTAAAAGGAGGAATGACACTCCCCTTGAGTGAGTTAGCCCTTCAAAAATAAAGTCAAAACTTAGGGACTGTAAGACAGGGATGAACAGCAGTGATTAAGACACAGGAGATAAACCAACATTAAATGAAGCTGTGCTGAGTGTGGGGTAGAGCCTGTGCACCCCCAGCCTTAGACCTGAGGATGGAAGCACAGAATACAGTGACCCCTCCAGGCAACACCCGCTTGAGCAGAGGTTCAGCAGCAGTAGCAGCAACCTCTCCACAGCTAGGATCAGGTTGTATCACTCAGAGCATCCCCCTGGGGTGGGTGACTGGATGCTGGGGTCTGCAGAGGCACCCTGGCAATTAAACTAAATCCACCAAGACAGTCAGTGGAGTCTGGCTGGAATTTGCCCCCCCCAAAAAAAACAAGATGAAAGAAATGCTCTACACATGCTTGTGACGTAACTGCAGAGCAAAGATCCCACAGTCACCTCCTCACAAGACAAACTCTTCACAGCAGTAACAAGTGGTATTACAGCACAAAATGAATAGACTATTAGCCTTCAGCAAATGGGGTATTTAGCGTTTGTAAACCCTACGCCAGCGCTGGAGCGGATGGTGTTTACACTGCACATCAAACTGCAACAAGGGGAAAGTGGCAAGCTGGAAACTGAGGACTCATCTGAGCGATCTTGTGTGCCCCGAGGGAGGAGACCTAAAGAGATGCACACGAAGTAAAGAAGATAGAGCGACACAGAGAAGAATGCCAGCTGAGTCAGCAACATGGGAAAGCTGCTGCTCACAAACGGCCGCTGGATCTCGGGCTCCAGGCTCAACAAACACTTCGGAAACTGACGGGATTTAATTAAGAGAGGAAACAATCCTGAAACACCTCCAGGAAAAGCACTGACCAGGCCTTTCATAGCAGCATGGATACCTCCCAACACAGCGCTCAAAATGTGCTGGCAACACGCTAGAGTCTGAGCCCATCATTTCATATTTTTGCCTTGAGAAGTGTTCCTCAGAGGGTCAACTGAAACATCCACATAGTACTATTACAAATCTGCTTTCTTGCTGCAGCTTTTAAATTGTAAATATTAACAAAGACGAAATGCTTATCCAAACAGAAAGGCAAATCTGACCTTATCCCATTAGTGTAAAAAGAAAATGTGTTGTTTTGATATTTACAAGATGCCAGAATTAGCTGCACTTCACAATCAGCCTGATAGCATCCCTGCAAAAACGGCCTCGCTGAAATCCCTCTGGGGGAGGAGAGAGGAAGAAAAGCAAGGAAAAAACCAACAATTACCATGGAGGATTTACAGCCCAAACTTCAAAACCACCGAATTGTGCACTTGAACTCTGTAGACAAAGGATTTATGAAGCCCCAACTGGAAGCAGAGTCTGCAGACATGTAGGATCTTTGCCACCAGCAGCTGAAAAGCAGCCAGGGATTTCCAGAGGTGCTGCAGAGGGTGCCATCCAGGTGGCTACAGAGGGTGCCACGTAGATTAGGGAGAAATCATTAGTGTGCACAAAGCTCCTTCATACAGTTACATTTGTCTGGCAAAAGCTGAGACAGAGGACCATTAGTTTGAGAAGTTTTGGGCAGGTCCAGCTGCTGTTCCACAGTTTATTAGTGAGCCACGCCGAGCACTCAGAGCTTAGGCATCGAGTAAAGCAGACGTGTAAAAAAGACCAGGTTGGACTGATGGCCAAGCAATCACTAATGACAAGCAGTGGAAACACAGTGAGCACTGCAGTGGCATTGCTGGGCTCTGGGTGGCTGGGGGAAGCCCTAACAGCTACCAGAAAAACAAAACAAAACAGCCCCCTTACTTCCAAACTTACTTCATTCAACGTCTCCCAGTGAGACCCCAGCATAAGGGTCTGAACAGCCTTCAAGGATTTCTAACTTGCTTAATTTTATTCACTCCTTACCTCAACAACAAAGCCCCTACGTGCCTTTAGAGGAGTGATAATGATGCAGAAAACCCAGACCTGAACCCTGTGAAAGCCAGGACAGTTTGGGGAGACTCACTGGGTTGATGCCAGCTCAGTTTATTACATTGCCTTTGTTTGTTTCCCTGAAAACACGATGCTACAGTGAAGCAGGGGATGCTAATGCATTGCTGTGCTATGCTGCATTTGTTTTTATTGCCACAACTCTGCTCAATGCAGCTGATCCCTTCTATGAGGCTGAGACACCTTCATGAGCTCAGCACAGCCACACACCGAGGCTTGCAGCAGAGATCACAAGGGGTTTACTGGAGTCACTGTCCCAGTACCACTGCCAGCTGCAGAAAAGCTAATGCACCTTTAACAAGCTAAAACCAACTTGCTAACACAAAGATGGCATTACAAATAAGCAATGGGGAAGGGGGCACAGGGAAAACACAGAGGCCACCACATGGTGTAGGAATAACCTGGGTACTTGGCATGTTGTAGGGGGGTTTTGCAAACATTCTCTATTGTGGCAATTTCTGTTGCTGGGAGTATTACATTATATAAATGTATTTAGTGTAGGACAAAATCCCTTCCACAGCCCAGTACCACTACCTATCATGGTATCTGATTTTATGCTTTAGTGAGTGTGAGGATCTACATATTTCACTGGCCAAGTATCTCTATGTCTCTAAGTTTTGTCTTTATGCAGCACACTGCTGTAGTTGGAGAGATCTTGGAGCAAATTAATGTGAGTCTTGGCATTCTCAAATGTGTCATTAAGCCAATGTTTGACTAAATAACTAACTACAATAAGTTCTGCTGGAATCAGCCTTCTATTTACCTCATTTTATTAATAAATCTTAAATTGCTGATAAATCAAATAGTGTCAAGCATTCATTCATGGCAGAACAGCACTGCACCAGAGCAGCACAAGATTTGCTTGCAGGCTTGAAGTGAACCTGGGCATTTGCAAGTATGGAGCTCCTTCCATGCTAGATAAAGTTAAAAGAAGGACTGTTGTAGAAACATGCACACATGTGTCACAAGTTTCTTTTGCAGTGCTATGCAGTATTCCTCTGAACAGACAGCAAAATAAACAGATGCCAGTTACAAGAGAGCTCCCCAGTAGAGACAGCCACACAAAGCATCTGAAATCCTGCAGTTCTTTCCGCTTTGAGTAGCTTTGCTACTCTCACTTAAAGAATCTCACAGTATTTTTTTTTTTTTGTGATTTCAAAATTGTAAGTCTGCTGGTAACTAAAATGCAGCCACAAGTGCAGCCCGAGTCATGGGAAACCAGAATAAACACACCATGATTTAGGAGTTTATCATTTACCACAGAAAAGCAACTGAGCTGTTTGTATAACTGCAATTTTCTCTGCCTTCCTAGGTTTGGATCACACCTAATTACAGCAAAGTATTTCCATCACTTTGAAAACTAATGCCTATTAAAAGAAACTGTACACTGCAGACAGAACCATGAGAAAAGTGTTCAAGAATACTCTGAGTAAATGCCTGGCAGCTCAGAGGCAGGTGAATGGGCAGTGAGAGAGCTCACCTGGCAGCAGCCATTCCTCACCTGAGGTGAGGTGGAAAGGTTGCACCATTTGGATTGGCCTGTGCAGGCTGCTGAAGGGTTTGGGAGCTGATTAGATCCCATTGCCCCCCATCTACAGCCTCCCATCAGGAGTTTTCCTCAGCCATTTATCCCACCCAGCCTTCTGAGACACCTTCAGCAGCTCATTGCCCCAGCAGCAGCTGTGCTCCCTGCACTGCTGGGGCTGCATTACAGATGCTGCCTGGGGAACTACCCTGTGCTCTCATCTCTCTGGCTACTATTTCTGACAGCAGCAAGCCAAAAAACAAAGAGACCAGGTCTTAAAGGTCAAGGAATATTATGTGTGTCATTTCAACCTATCATCAGCTCAGAAACAAAGAGCTAAAAATGAAGCCTCTTTTTCTTAGCTTAGTCCAAGTTAACCTTGCTCAAGCTTAAGAAACATTTATCTGGTTTACATTTTTCCACTACTTCTAGGGAAATCCAAATGCATGTTAACAAAAGCACTTAAATCCACAGACAAACTTGAATTAGTAAATTAGCCAGGTACCTCCCTGCAGCATCATTCTGGTGATAGACTAAAGCACAGGGCTACAAAATGGCTTTAACAGTCTTGCTTAGCCCACCATTTTTGTGAATAATGTTCATGAGCCATCAAAGGGATGCTTGGAAGGCAGCCCTAAACCCAAGCCCAGCATTAGGATTGTGCTCTCACCTTCACAAAAGGGACATTATGAATGGTCCTTGTGCTGAACTTCTGCACAGGTATGCACATTCTGCCTTGCTTATATATGAATTCATTCTCCCTCTGAGCAGTCTCCCATTATTCCTGCTTTGGTCACTTGTCCCTGATAAACCAAGTTGAAAACTACAGGAGAAATTCTCATTCATCTAAAAAAATAAAAGTATCAGTGGGAGTTTTCCCATTTTGGGACTCAATAGTCAGGAGTATAGAGAGTGTATTGCATAATATTTTCTGTCAGCAACACCAGATGCATTTCTAATAGAAATTATTTGCAAAACATTTATTTATTGACAGTTCAAATGATGAAGCATTGTTATAGTTTGGTATTTTGTATAATGTGGTATCTGAGCAAAGGTTAAGGACCACAACTGACTCCTTTATAAAGCCATCAGCAGTATCTCCCCCCAAGTTAGAATCCTGGGGTTGCATGTGAAACTTAAGCTGAATTGTTATGGCACAATTATAATCAAACAGTAGCAAAAGGCTCAGGTCTAGGTGATTCTAGCTGGAATTCTGTGGTAAATTCTAGCATAGCAAGAAAGCCAGAGGGAGTAACTGCAAGGACCAAACTTCAGTGCACGTGGGTAAAGGAACCATTTTCCACCTAAATTGTTTCAAAGGCAATTCTGCCTGTTAGGCTGGAGATGGTCATTTGCCCACATAGAGCAAATTTAAAGACCAGGTTTCATGACATGCTAGATTAGGTCACTCTCCCATGCCTTTTTCCTGCTGTGTAATTCCATCACTAACAATCTTTGTGGCAGTTCCAGATAAAAACATCCTTAATGGCTTTTAAAGGAGCATTTTTTTCCTCTGAAATTAAAACCTCTTCAGGTTACTTTTTTTAATCACAAAAAAAAAAAATTCCTGCTGCCAATAGTAGTAACATATTAATTATTTAACTGAAATAAATGCATCTGTTAATGTGTTTACTTAAGCATACAAAGCTCTTTATTTGATGTTATTTGTAGTTAAGATTTCCTGTTTTCCCTGAAGTATTTATTATCCAAGGCATGATTCTTCTAATCTTAGATATACTCTGGCACTGAAGTACTATTTTCTATCAGCATTTCTCAGCTGCTTTTATCATGAACAGATATATTACAAGCCATGTTAATGAGCTGTCTAGTATTCATACGTTAGACTTCTCCTCATTTTATATGGAAATAATACTATAAAAATTCTAAGAATACTAGTTTTATGTGCATGGTAATGATGGGATTCAAAGCAAATAAGGAGGAGGAAATCTGCAGTGGAAGTGAATGAGAAACAGATTAGTACATTGTCAATGTGCTTTACATTGGTATAAAATTATTAAGCATGTAATTAAGTAGGATCAATTGCACTGTTTGTTTTTGGGGCAATGTTTTAGATGTTTCATCTTTAAGAATTTAATTTCACACTTTAATGATTATCTTGTACTTTCCTCCTCCTGCTCTGCAGTCACACAGTCAGCACATGCATGAAATCAACCACATATCAAGAAGCCACCAGGGTGGAAGGCCAGGCCAAAGTCACTGCAAAGGAAGGCAGGAACAGGACAAATTCAATACTTTTGTAAACACAAAAATAGTTCAGTTCAGCTGACCTCATTCATCAGACCCATTCAAATCCCCAGGATTGTTAGCAGGAAAGAAAATTACACAGTTACTTGGAGCAACTGCAGCTTTGACCTGGCTAACCTCAGAGATATCTCCACTGAAATGAGATTTGGCATGATAGGAGCCTAATGAGTAAACCCACCAGCCTTCAGTACACTCACATCTGCATGCAGGTCACAGGAATAAATACAGAAAAAATGAAAATCCAGGTTTGGGTACAGTGGAGAGAGAGAGAAAAAAGACTGTTCTCTGCCTTGGATAGACAACTTCCTACTGCCTTCCTGAATAAAGACCCAGGTGAGAAAAGAAGCCTGCTACTGACCTGAACTGTCTCCTTTTGAACAGGGAATTGCAATCCAAAAAAACCCAAATCATTTGTTATTATGGGAAACATCTGCACAGGTTCCCTTATTAATATGTTATAATAGACAGAAGAGACTGTCCCTGTGGTCCCACCACTTGTCCTGGACAGGACTTCCAGGGAAGAGCTGTGGCCACCAGCAGCACTGGATTAAAGTGGGTGAGGAGAGTGGAGATAAATTATTTGAAAGGCAAGAAAGGCAAGACAACAACAGGCATTATTAATTTTACTGAAAATATAGTCAGAGAAGATAGATCTCACTAAGATTAGTAACTTCATTATTGGACTGAACAGGTGTTATAACTTTTCTTTATTATTTACACTATCCATTATTTGTAGCTGGTTTTTTACTTGAACTTACAACTGGCTTTAGGTAAATTAATTGCCTCTTGCTATAAGAAGTAAGAAAAACTAATATGGCAGCAAATTACACATCTACCTTAGGCATCTTTATATAAAGTAGTTCCAAAAATTACCTGAAGTAATAAATAACCTGGTACAGAAGTAGAGCATAAGTCTGAATGGGATAGAAAATGCCATCTCAATATTCTCCATAGCCAGGGTGTAAAGGCAGTGAGAAAAATTCATTGTAGCCTTGTCAAACTTCTGAATGAAGAAAAAAAAAACAAAACAACACCAGTCTTTTTTTTTTTTTTCACCTATATTGTTTCAATACATAATTAAAACAAGTTTGCCACAACTTTACTTTGAAGTGAAGTATGTCTTGGTCTTGCATTATTTCTTTGTCCATAGCAAAGTGCTCTGTGCTGACTAAAACTACTGTGCATTTTATCCTTAACAACACATCTAAAATCCTATTTGAAAATCACAGATTCTTTTCTAAAAGAGCATTTGTACTTTTCTTCCAGAAAGCCACCTGCCTGCTAATGAGAGTTGTGCTCGTCAGCAATTCTGAGAAGAAAAATGGTTATTACACTTTAGCACTTTTAAGTGACAAATAAAGAAATGTCATCCAGCCCACTGTGTAACTACACCACATTTCTCCCAGCACTGGATCTCCAGCCCAGACCTATCATTGTAATTATAAACTGTTGTAATGAGTCTCAGTGCAATTGAATCCTGTGGTGAAGTAGCATCACCTCAGATAAAAATCTCTCAACAAGAAATTTGATACAGAAGATTGCTGTAATTTATAAATCCTTGCATTATCAAGATTACCTTTATATACCAGCAATAGCAAAAAGCCTTCTGATGATGTCATGTACTTACTTTGCCTAAATATGATATAAAATATTATCTACCTTCCCTTTTACCAAACCTATTCCTGGTAAAATCCTAAAAATCAACACTCTCAGAAGATCTGGACATGTAGCTGAGCTATCCTGCTTAAGCTGAATTCCTCAGTGTCCAAAATACTTCCTTTTATCTGATGCTGCCCATTGAAGAGCAGAAGCATGGCAAGGCAGCAAGAGACAGAAGGACTGCTAATGGGAATGGAAAAAGAGAGAGGGAAAATGAAGGAACTAGAACTAGGACATCAGTGAAAAGGATAAGATCCACAAGAGGGGACAGCAAATTGGTTTAGGATGATGACAGAGGGAAAATAAAGTACACAGAGGATGAAAAACAGTTTTCACAGGAGTTTCAGTAGCTTTGTCAGCAGAACTGTGAAAAAAGTAACAAACAAAAAATGGGAATATAATGAAGATGGCAATAGAGAGAATTAGGGCTAAACAAAACAAAGAGATGTGTTTAAACTGCAGAGGCAGGGTACAAGGGATAACTCAAGTACAGAAGGTCCTGAAAGAACTGCAGGGACATAAAGATGAAAGGAAAGAGGAGAAAAAAAAAAATAATAAAAGTTGTGAAAAAGAATGCTAATTAAATGGATTACAAAAAGAAAAAACAAAAACAAACAAACAAACAAAAAAAACCAAAAAAAACTGAGGTAATTTATAACTTAGCTTTGAAAATAAAATTTTGTTCAGTTTAAAACTTGAAAACAAAGTCTTGGTCAAAGTGTGAATTACTTTTCTAGGTTTCTCAAAAGATTGATCATTTAATTTTCTTGTCTTATGAGTATATATCCCATTAGATCTGCTTCTGTGTAGGAAGTGCAATTTTAGCAAGCAATTAATCCATAAATGAGCTGTTTCAGAGTTTTAGGTATTGAGTATCATCCTTCAAAGGCTCAGTTCTGGCCTTGCATTATACCTACATGTTTCCACAGACCTTAAAAGAGGCTCATTTTGTCAGCAATCATTTCATTGAATTCCCCATGAACCACTTTTGGAAAACCATAATCAGCCATAGACAAGGAGAAAAGAAAAAAAAAAGTAGCATTTCTAATGGCCATGTCACAGAGATACAGTGACCTTTAAGTCCTTCAATACTCAACTTTTTGTTGCATATTTTATTGCAAAAGAAAATATGCAGCCAGAGAGCTACAGAAATTATACCTGTTTGAACCTAGACTCTGACTTTCCATGTAGTTCTCCTCTTTTACACTGACAGGAGATTCTGTGATTTCAACACACAGCCCCCCCCCACACACCCCTAAGTTCATAAATAAACATTTGGTAAAAATTGCCCCATGTGGAAAAGCAAAATGAAATCTCATGCTGCACTTTGTGTACTCAGATGGTCATGTTAACTCTAGCACTTTCCTGACTACAGGGGAAAAACCTTGTCAAAAGATCTTTTCATGTTATGAGCTCAAAGCATTAAAAAAAAAAGGAAGAAAAAAAAAGAATAAAATAAAAGGAATTCTTCTTTCTCAGGCTTCTTGTGCACCACACACATTTCTTGTTACACATTTGAAAAGCATGAATAATAAACCAAAAACACAACAGCCATACAAAAACCTATTGGTCTATACTGAAAGTTAACATTTATTACTAATCAATACAAATAGTTAATTGTTTAACACGTTAACTTAAGAATAATCAAAATTTATTCCAAAGCCATCAGCTACCCTTTAAGAAAATTATTTTGGGCTGAAAATAATTTGGATGTATGGACTTTGTAAAGGACAATGTTAAAGAATATTCAAACTAGAAGCCAGAGTACAAATTAATACACATGAGAGAAACTATTAAAAAAAAAAAAAAGGAATATTTTTGATCTTTAAATTACTGTAGAAAAAAAAAATAGAAGTGTGTAATTCTAGTCCCTGCCACATTCCAATGTTTAGCTGACTGTAGCATGTCACTTACAAAACAATCATTCAAGATACACTATTTTTTTTATTCACAAAACACAAAATTCACTGCAGCCCCCTACAAAATGAACACTGCAGGATGCCAAGGCCATGCTAATGCTTTACAGATAAGGCAGCAGAGCCTGACAAGACTCACTATACTCCTAATACCAGTTGGACAGACTTACACCTTGCTCTTGCAATATCCTTGTGTTCAGTACAGTGGAAATCCTGGTTACTACAGTTACCTGGCTGACAGGGTATGTGATACATACAATAGGTGTTCAGTGTACCATGGCATTCCTCAAGCATTTTGTTATCTGGCCTTTCAAACATCCCCTCTTGTGGAAAGAGATCTTCCTACCTTCTTCCAGTTCTCCTCATTACCATGGACGCACACAGCCAGCCCTTCTTATGATAGGAACAAACCAAAACAAAACACAAGCCCCAAACCAACAAACAAAAACACCCACAATCACCTAAGAAAACAATAAATGAAATAAAAGCAAGCACAAGCTTAGCCATTCTGTACTTCAGCTGGCAGAAGGCAATGCAGCTCCAAGGCCCATCACAGTGAGAGTGCCAGAGCTCTGGAAGGGGCTGCCCAGGGAGGCTGTGGAGTCTCCTCTGGAGACACTCAAGATCCTCCTGGATCTGTTCCTGGGTGACTTGGTCTAGGTGATCCTGCTCTGGCAGGTGGGTTGGACTAGATGATCTTCTAGGTCCCTTCCAACCCCTAACATCTGATTCATCACCTCCTTCCACTGGGCCTCACCAGCCCCCGTTCAGCCCCGTACCACCATTCAGTGTTAGACCAAAATTTTTGCTTGGCTTTCATTTGCTGCCAATGACCTGTGCATGGGCTGTAGAGACACATACAAGACCAGGATCAGATAGAAATATTCCTGTGGTGGGCTGAATGTGGCCAGTTGCCAAATATCTGCCACCTACTCCCTCAGTCCCCCTCCTCAACTGCATGTGGGAGAAAACAAGATGGCAGAGCTCATACGTCAAGACTGAAGACAAGAAGCTCACTCACCAGCTACTGTCACAGGCAAAACACACCTGACTCAGGGAAGATGAATTCAGAATCAGATAGGAAAACCTCAGTTTCTTCAGGAAATTTCCACCTGGGCCTCCAAAGTTTTCCATGGACTCCAGGGAATGTCTGCCCTGGCCCTCACAGCCCCTCTGCTGCCATCGCTGCCTCCTCCAACCTCAGCATTCACAGAGCTGTTTCCCTCCTCACTGCCTGGGGGGCATTTTGCCTTTTCTTAAATACATTTTTCAAGAGGTATCACCAACAGGCCCAGCTGTACCCTGCCCTGGAGCCACAGTGGAACCAGCTGTGTCCAGCACAGGGCAGCCCCAGCCTCTCCTCACAGATGCCCCCGAAGCCCTGGCTGCCAACGCCCACACCCAGTACAAGCCCAAATCATGTAACACTAATTTCCACAGTAGGGCCACTGCCATATGTTTAACCACACCAAGTATTCAAAGTCACACAAAATGAGTGAACTAGTTTTAGTTGGGGAAAGATAATGCACATTTTTCAGTAATTTGACAGTGTGCTTATGCCTCAGAAGTAGTATTACTGTCTGTGGGGAAATTAGAAAAAGGAATTGTCTCTGAATGTTCTCTAGAGCCTCAATACCATTGCTTATATGCTGGTCGTGACAGAAAGTAAGGGCAAACCCATAAAAGGTTATTCCCTGGGCCAAAACAAGCTCCTCTTTGTACCCAAAGATGGGGCAGCCCAGAGGGAAAACGATCAGAATTAGTGGTGAGAAGCATAAAAACATCCCCAAAGCAGGAACCACCTCGGAAAGACAACTGGGCCTCATCACCATCACTTCCAAACAACCTGAACTCCTCCAGACCAGCTGCAATGCAGGATTTGTCTCAGTGGGGTAGTTCTCTGTAACCTTTCCAAAAAGCTTAGAGGGTACGAGCACCATCGACATTCATCCTTTCCAGACTGTTTCCTCTAATACTCAGTTAACTACCAGAACATCAGCAATCCCATCACACCAGCAAAATGACCTTTCCTGAAGAGGCCGAGCACAGCAGTTTTCCCAAACACTGGAGTAAGGAGAGAGAGGTCAGAAGCTTAAGCCAACAAAGAAGTCACACGGGTGCACCACGAGGAAAGGGGTAGACAACAGCAAATTACCTGAAAGGATCAAGCACAGAAGACTTTAGAGACTATATGCCAGAAAACAGGATGGCAAAACCACCAGCCATAATAAATACATTTTTATACATCTTTACCAGCGGTTACCAAACACAGTAACTTTGCACGGGGTAAACAGTGGGGGTGGGAAGGGTAAATCCTCAGTGGGAAGGGTGTCTGCTTTCAGGTCTGTAAAAATTGTATCACAAAAGTTAATTCTGCTTCAAAACATTCTTCTTGTTCTGTCACAAGCACTTACTTTCACCAGCTAACATAAAAGCACAGCAATATTGCATTGCCGCATTAAGCATTTAACTTAATGTTATGTAAACTACCAGCAGTTTCACAACATTTGTTGATATTTGTCATTTTGTTGTGGTTCATTTCCTACAAGAGCTTTAGAAGTTAAGTTTTATGCTACTGATATGAAAGATCCTGATTCAGAGAGAAAAAGTGACTATACATTCATTACCTTAAAGCAGTTTAATATTACTGGTAACACGGTCAAGTATCTTGCTAAAGAACAGGTGTTAGCAGCTATTTTATTTAGTGGATTCTTTGTTCAATGGTAACAGCATACAGCAAAATTATAAAGAGTGAAAATGTAAGAAAACATTTACCCCTTGTCTCCAGTGTTTTATTCATTTAGCTTCAATATCGTCACAGTAGTTTATCTTCAATGTATTCAAGTTATTTATTGATCTGGGATTTTCCAAAGCTACTTAAGAGTGGTTTGGGAACTTGGCTTCAATTGAATTTCAATGAATCTATTCATAAAAGTATTAGGAGATTTAGGAAATTTGGTCTTTATTGCTTCATACCACAGAGGCAACATGGTATCCAATTATCTTACCCATTGTTGGTAGAAGAACTACCATTGAGGTACCAAATTAACAAGTTTTAAGCTTATGGAACTCATCTTACATAATTAACATCCAGAGAATGAAAGCAGCTACTTTAGCAATCACAGTCAGACTCAACCTTTTAAACAGGGTATTTCTGATTGTTTCCTTTCTTCTGCTCCTCCAACTTCAGTTTAATCGTGATTATAGAAGATGACATTCCCTTGACATCCCAGAGAGATATTATTATCAAAGGTAATTTCAACACTTTGTGATAAGCCTACCTCTCCTCAAACTTCTAGAGACAGACACCACTCAAATTTAAGGCTCTGTGAGTAGAAACTGGGGTTCGCTCCATTCAGCATCAGTCAGGTACAAATAAATTGTGTGACATGTATTCCAAAAAGTCATTTGGATGCAGTTTTAAAAAAGGCTCGACTACAAGAACACCAGTGCAAGGAGAACAAAGGAAGTGCAGCATGAAAATACAAGAGGCAAAATTGTGCAGTCTGGTGGCACAGAGTGAAATGTTTTCAGAGTTTTGATGCTGCTAAAATAAGCGAGCGTCAAGTCCTTTCATGCCTTGGTTGTAAGAGATCTCATATTGTACTGTGCTTTTCTTCCCCCTGCTCTCGTAAAATATTCATGATATTCAAGCAATAGTTAGGGTCATGGATGGTTCTAATGGGCAACTGTGCCGTAGCAAAGCACTGCTGCCAGCAGCATGCCAGGAGTGCTCTGAAAGGAGAGCAGGGTATACTTGTGCCAGAGCTCACTTCTCATCACAGAAGAGATCTCAGGAAGTGTTAGAGCACCTCCCTCTACCTCACAGTTAAGAAACAATAAACCAGCCCTTGCTGCACGGAGCATTACAAAACCCAAACACAATCAGTGTGTACAGTTCCAGAAAGAAGCTACAGAAAATAAGCACTTTCTTTTCTTGCTCCTTTGCTTCACCTTGCCTTAAACACAATGCATTCTGACAGAAAGGAGTTTGTGAACCGAGATCAGAAAACAATATGCAAGACAGACAAATCCTGAAGCTGCAAACACAAAAAAAACCCACCACCTCCTTAAGTACTATATGGATGGAGTCATTTGCCAGTATACCTTTCAGATCTCAACCCTGACAGCAGAAGGTTGATGAGGAAACCAGGTGATCAAATCAGTTGTCTAAGTTTCTGAAGCCACTGCTATGCCTTGGGCAACTGCATGGGTTATGTAGAGGAATATTCAGAGATAGAGCTGTGGAAGGCAACACACCGGTGCCCATGTAAAAAAAAATGTTGTAAATGGTATTTGAGATTCAATTAGTGAATTTCCCTACTTAAATCACTATTAAAAGTTGCTGAGATAGAATAATACTTACAGCTTAAAGGGCCAACACTAATGGCAAGATTGGTAAAATGAGAAAAAAAAAACCACAAAACAAAACATCACACTCAAAACCCCAAACAAAAACAAACCCACACGAAAAACAGTATTAAATAGGTGTTTCCCACTCCTGAGTGCCTACAGAAGGCAATAGTGAACAGACCCTAGGTGATAAGAGATTGCCACTACTCTTCTTTTTTAACCTCTATGCATTTTAAACACACTTCTGGCTTTCTTAATTGTCCTACCAAAATACCCAATGGATGAATCTACAGATAATTTTTTTATTTTCTCTTTACAGTAAGGAAATCCTCCAAATATTTGCATCAACCTCCAGACCAACAGCTACCTGTAAAAGTCAAACGTGTCTGGCCAGATTTTGGGTTGTCTAATAGAGTTCTATTGATTTCAAGTGAGCTTGCTGATTTAGCCTACTGAAGAACCTAGCATCAGCTGATTACGTTAAGTAAATTGATTTTTGAATCCTGACTATTTGCAAAAACCTTAGGAACAACCTAAGGAGACTTGCCACCCAAGAAAGGCTAGAAAGCACTTGGTCAAGAGTTTTATTAATACAATTTCTTTTTTCAAATCAATTTTCTCACAAACACCTCAGGAATAGAAAAGCAACAAGAATTTGTTCACTAAATTATTCATTAACAAATTACTGAACCAGGTTCTTTGGCACTATAAAAAGCAGTGGCTCCACTGAGAGCAGAAAGAATTAGAGCTGCTAAGAAACAGAGGAGAACACGGGTATAAGGTGCCATAGGAATTTAATTCTGGTTTTACAAAGCTATTTATGAGACCATTTAAGGAAAGATGGGAAGTAGAGGGGGAGCTGACTGCTGATGGAAGCTCTCTGGCAGCTCAGAACACAGGTAGTGACAAGAAACCTCCTTCACACTCATTGAAAGCCAGGGGAAGCTGCCCCTGCCCAAAGCCCAACCTTTGCCAACTCAGAACTTCTGCCAACCCAGACTTGGGTAATTAGTAATGTCACCTTTTTCCACCTTTTTGTCCAGTCCTATATATTTTTACTAATGCTAATAAAGGGTCTAGATTGTATGATTTTGGGTGGATTCCTGAGGAAATTAGTTGATAGTCACATCATATGTTTTATACAGCTTAACTTTCAGGTTCTATTGCAAAATCCATTTAAAACACCATCAAGAGAGAGTCCACAAAGATATTCAGGTCCTATAAGTTTTCTGCAAATAGGTTGTTGAGCAATGAGACTAAGAGGACTTTTCATACTCTCACCACGGGAAAAGCTGCAGCATGAGAACTTCTCTCCTTTTATAGACCTTGAAATCCCCACAGGAGAGAAGTTAAGAACTTCCACTTGCAGGAAAAGCTTTGATCAATGATGGCGTGTTATTAGAACCCAGAAAACCCTATTACTAGGCACAAATCCACAGAAAATCAATCAACCTCCATTTGTTTATGGCTATAGGAACAACTAGCAATATCTGTCAGGCTGCACCAAATAATTCATCATACGTAAGTCAGCAAAGAGCTGACAAATAGAGGCTGCATTCATCTATAAACAGACACATGACTCAGTGCACTAAAACTAGAAGGTGCTGCATCCCTGGCATTAACACCACAGAGTCCTCAAATATTTAATAAGAATATTTGCAGGAGAGTTTGTAATTCCTTACAGTCACCATGATGCAAAGTATAAGCAGAAAAACATCAGTAATGTCATCTTCATCTCTAATGAGAAACAACTTGATGAAGTTGTTTCCCAGACTAGACTGACTGATGTCAGGATGAGTGCACACTTGCTGTCCCACCCCATCCTTCTTTCTTCAAGCCATCAATAAACTTCAAAGATGGTTTTTAGTATGTTGAGACTTCAAATGACATTAATACAATAAAACCTGCAAAGCTTTTGAGAGAAAAACATCTAGACATCCAGCAAACTGCTGGATCTGGAGCTAAGTGCTACATATCAGAAGGCAAATTAAAACCTCTGTGTGATCAGTTTTGTGCTCTTCAATATTCACTAGTTAGCAGAAAAAAACTTTTAACTGCAGGTACTAACACCATGCTTGAAAATATATTGCAGAAGACAGTAGTGAAACAGTGCAGCTATAAAAATCTTAACTCTACCTGATGCTTCCAACTCCAGTATTTTGTTTATGAGAAGTCAGAAGTGTTCCAAGGGTGGTTAATCAGAGCACCCTCACCACAGCCCCAGAGGCAATTTTCCTATCTGGTCCAGAGAACAAACGCTGGAGCAGGAAGGTTGCAATCATCAGAGTGATATTTGCCCAGACAGAAATGGATTCCAGACATCTTGAATTGCTGTCCCTCATTTTCAAGATTAGACTCCTTAATACTGTCTGCTGTTTGGTATTTTCTGTTCTTTTCACATTTCTACCCTTCCTGATTGTCAGTGTTGCTTTGATACAAAATACATGGTTCAACTCTTGCATTAAGTGATTATCCAGGGGATGAAATCAGGAATTTCCCTCATTTTCCTCAGAACACAGGAAACAAGGGAACATTAAGATTTAATATCACCTCATCAGTACTCTACCAGGCTGATAAGAAAAAAAGTCAGTAAGGTTGCTGCTTTGGTCTTCAGAAGCTCTTAGCCACATGGAAGAAAAACAAGGTCTTTTATTCTAATTAAACATGTTTTATTAAAGCTTTCCCTCATTCTCTTTTCTTCGCTCCTTTCCCCCTCATAATTGTTACATCTTCTTTCATTCCTCCCTTTGATGCTTGCATGCTCTTCATACTTTTATTGAAAGCATTTTGCACTATTCATTTCCACCCCACTTTCCCCTGGATGTACTTAGAGGAAAACATCTTTCCTGCATCTAACGTTGCCTCTGCCCTCTACAGCTCATGTAGAGCTCAGGGAGAGCACAGAAAACACATGCTCTGGAGACAGTGCTCATTATGAAGCCACACATGAACAAAACACCTTCCATCTCTTCCATTTCTTTTGTCTCTCATCTACGGAGAGAATGTAACCTGTTGCCCTCAATATGAAGATTTGTTCAGGATTTATAGATAAACTAAGATATGGAATGCATCCTTTCAATTCTATAATTACTGCAGCTGTTAAGAGTTACCATTAAAAGGAAGATAAAGTTTGGCTCCTTTACTTACATGTTTCTAAAGCCTCATCTGAATCATCGGGACAATCGGGCTCTCCATCACACAGCCAGTGTTGGGAGACACAAGTCACCCCCTCATGACACAGAAACTCTCCTACGTCACACAGCTGGTGTTCCTCTGAAAATAACAATGGGTTAGAATGCAGTGATTAAAACATGAAGGAAAATAAAGTGGCACAATGAAAATGAAAAGTGAAAACAAAGCGATTCTGAAATGGGAAATCAAAGCAAAAAACAGAATGTCAGTTACTAATGTCATGATATCTAATGCCCTTAACTCAGCTGCAGCATTTCAGTGGGAATATCCCTAACTTTTCCAAACAGACATGAACAACATCAGCATCATCTCTGAAACGGAAATCTAAGAAATGTCATTTTTCCTCTATTTCCCCATGAAGGAAGTTTGCTCACTAGATGGAAATCAACAAGCTTTCATTTCACTCAGCAGAGGTAAACCCCTTCTCACTTGCCCCAGAAAATGTTTCTAAATTGTTGTTTCAAGTAATCAAATGTTCAAAGATGTACTTTTGTAAGTAGATGTCTTAAATAAACATACGTATTTTTTACCATTCCTTTAGGTATGTATTTTAATGACCAAATACTACCTCAGTTTTACGTAAAAATTTCATATTTCATGTAAAAAATTTGCAAATTTAGTTACTTTACTATTATATAATATATATTAAATAATAATTATATACTTAGGTCAAAACTGAAGCACCTTGAAAACAATGGGCCTTAAAAAGCAGGTAATTTTGGAAGCCTGGCACACCCAAACTATCTGCTGGATTCAAACACTGATGTCTGATGTCCTTGAGATCTTCAGTTAATTAACTCAAGACTATTCCATCATCAATTAATGTAAAACTATTCTAGCATTAATTAAAGCTCACAAAGCCTCCTTCCTTCCACAAGGTTACATTGCAGATTGCTGGGAAAAGGTTTCTTGATGATTCTGACACTGATATGGGTGGAGAAATAACTTCACTGGAGTGGACAGTGTTACACAGATATCAGACCAGGTACAAATCAGGAGAGAATCAACCCTAATTGCACCTGTAGATCTGTCCATCATCTGAGTGCATACCAAAGCCAGCACATCTTCTTTTCCTTATCACTATTGGCACAAGTCAGTGCTCTGTACACAGCAGAGTTCAGTGCCTTTCTTTTTCCCCCAGGTCACTCTCTAAAGCTCTTGACAGCTACAGTGTCAAATGGAGCAACTCTTATATAGATAAGTTTCATATTGCTGAAATTATCTACATTGCAGCTTCTTTAACTCTGCAGAAATTTGTTGTATCTTAATCCCTTGCCTTTACTTCAGCAGCAGTTGTTTTATCTTCTCTGAAAAACAGATGAGTGAGTGTTTAATTAAAGTGTAAGTTTACATGTGTGTGGAAGTGGTTGTGCTTAAATCTTTCAGGGAGATGATTAAAAGTCCTGCTTTGTGATAGTGCTCCTTGAAAAACCATCTTGGAAATCAGAAAGAGGGAGGGAGTTGACAAGATTCAGCAAATATCAAAGACATCTGGTAATTTGGGCAAAACTTGTAAGAAGAACTGGTTAATATTTGCGTTTATAACATCTTGAAATCCACAAGAAATTCTTGTTTAAGGAAGCCTTCTACTCCAATGGCAATTGTCATTTGCTGCATAGAATCATTCAGCTTGGAAAACACCCCAACATTAACCCTACCCTACAAACTTTCCCAAACCATGTCCCCCAACACCACATCCATTTACAGCTAGGTGTAAAAAATTAAAAAGTTAACAAATAAATATTAAATTACGAAGTTGGGAAAATACTTAGTAAGTTCACACAAGTGGCTGGTTCTACATGAACCTAACTCAATTATTTACATGCACAATATCTACAGCAGAAAAAAAAAATTTTCAGATCCTGACAATATTGGGTAAAAGGAGAAAATCAAGTGTTGCCATTTATGCCAAAATGCAGTATTCCAAGTCTAATTATATACTGAGAAAAAAAAATAGTCCAGTCTTAATCACATTTGAATCCCAAATTTTGACTGCTCGATGTCAACTGCCAGTCAAAACACAACCACACACTGCTACTGCCAGCTGGAATCAGCATGGTTTAAGTTGGAAAAGACATTTAAGATCATCAAGTCCAATCATTAACCCAGGACTGCCAAGTCCACCACTAAACAAGCAGTAATCTGATGGAAAACTCTGAATAACACCATAAATGGTCAAGTAAAAGGCATTCAAACAAGATGCTCCATGGAACAAGGAACTATCCCATCATTGTACTCAAGGGTAATGAATACGAGACAAAAAATGGTTGATGGATAAAGTTTTATATTTTTTTTAGCTTTTTTTTTTTTTTGAGAACCATGAATAGAGCAGCCAGTAAACACTGTTGTAGGTGATTATCCATCACCTATTAGTGTACCAGGTTCTTCTAAATTTACAGAGGGTCACCTATCTACACAAATAAATCTTACTTTAGGCAAAGAGGATGAAAAGACCCAACTGGATAGAAACAAATTCTGGACATCAGTTCTAAAAAGCTATTTCATATATAGCTCAGTTTGGAGCTTGTGTGCTTAGAAAAAAGGGCTTGTTTTCAAAAAACTGAAATAATTTGGCTATTTCCATACAATTAAATTCTTGGTTTGTATTTTATGCAACAGTACAGAAATTATGGAGATTAAGCTTTTTATATTCTCTCTCGAGAAAAACCCAGCAGAGTGAAAAAAACACTAACTTATAAAACAGTTTGAAAAATAGATCTTGTTTAGAATAAAGCAGCTTAATATCAGCTTTGGGTTTTATTGGCTCCAAAACTGCCTTTTGAAACTGTTTTCTTTTGCATATCTATACAAATATCTTTATTTTCAGCTGCTATCCTCATGAAATGAAACGGACCAGTTAATCATTAAACAAAAAGCCCACTAATTAGTGTGTTTAAAAACACTTCCTAAAAAGAGAGTCATCTAAGATTGGCCTCATAAGCGAAGCAAACAGTTCTTTCCAGTGCCACCTCTCCACACACTGTATTATGTGAGCACAGGCAGGTTCCCAGTGGATGAGAAAATTCACATTTTTAACATCACAATTCTTTGAGATACAGAGCAGATGGTTAGAAATCATCTCTCCAAGGGTAAATGAAAGCTTTGCCTCCCTAAGGACAGTCCTCCTACCCTGTGCTGCAAACACCTGGCAATGCCTCCTAGAAGGAAAGTTTCACAACAGAAATACAAAAGAAGCTGGTGTCTTTGTTTTCAACTCATTAATTCTAGAGCCAAAACCAGATTGGTTTGTTGGTGGTGGTGTTTGTTTGTTTCTGTGGGGTGTTTTTCCAGACAGGTATATTTTTAGGAGGACAAAGCTCAAAATCTCTATTAGAAAACCAATTACAATTGTAATTTATGCAATTACACTCAACTTGGAAACCAAAATCCCATTATGCTGTTAATAGACGAGGGAGGGTTGGGGGGGAGGTTTGAAGGGAGACAAACAAACAAAGCATCTCACAAGACAGTGGCCAACATCTGCCTCAGCAGGGATGCTCCTAGTTCAATAAGGCAGGTAACTAAACATGTATTGAGCTCCTGAACACTGAGGGATAAAGATCCCTGTCCCTCATCACCTGAGCTGCTAGAGGTCAAAGGTACCCAAACCATTCTGATTTGAGGAAATGCAATTAGGAAAAGCAGGTCAACAGGGTTCTTGGAAAGGACTATACAGGAGATAACATTTATATAATTGAGTGCTCCTTCAATTCTATCATGAGAATGTAAATGATTCCCCATGAATCTAATTAATACCTGCCTTCATCAAGGAACCAGACACAGAAGCTGTTGATTTCTAGAATTGCTTTTCTCTGCAGGCATCAGCACTGTCCCCACTTTCACAAGTCCATGGTTGAAACTACATTTTCTTTAAGGTCCTTTCCAATCCTAATAATTTTATTATTATATAAAGGCTATCATATAGCACTATACGAGTGCATATTTAGGAATAAAAGACCATAATTCTTAAAAGCTTCCATCAAAATACTTCAGGATTAACTTGAATCAAGAGTATTTCATAAATTCAGTTGTATTAAATTTTGCACACAAAAAATGTTATTTTTATCATGGCTCAAGTTAAAAAAAAACAAAGTAATTCAGAATTTTCAATTTCCTCCCCTTTTTCATGAAAAGAGCAAGAAGTGTGCATGGAATAGCCTGGGTAAAAATGCTTTCCTTTTCAATTTGGAAATGGCAAGATCAAGCCAAGAACCAGGTAAGTCATGAACTAAAAATGATTCAACACATAAAAGTGTTCAGCTGCTCCACCTGCACACCCAGAAAACACTCCTAAGAAGGGGCATTGCCTGTCAAAATAGCAATTATTTCAGATGCAAAAGGGCAGAAATACCAAGAAAATTGGAAAATCCAGTAAGAGTGGTCAGGAAATTCTAACCCAGCTCTACATTTTCATTTGGATTCAGTGGTGACTACATCACCTGTCCTCCTGATCAGGGACTTGGAGTGATAATAAACCCATTGTACCATGTTTCAGGGATATTATGCAACCAAGAATTTGCACTTTTAAGTTCTTAATTAGTTTTGCTTTGATTTTAATTAAGTTATCTTCATTAGAAGAGCTTAAGAACTCAGAACTTCCCCCACCACCACCACCCCGAAAAGCATGTTTTCCATTTGGGATTTTCTTTGATCTTTCACTGAAACATGGAAGGGTTTGTAGATTAATTTCTACAAAATTTACTCAAAAGTTGAAAAGTATATTCCAGTAGTAATTTCTGATAGAATTCAGCATATGCTAAAACCTAAATTACTGTAACTGAAAAGGAGATGGGAAGAAAGAGCCTGCACAGCACTTCCTGCTTATGACTTCTCAGACTTTTATAGAATACTTTGCTAATCTTTTATACCTTTTAAGCTAAATCTACATTTTCTGAAGCCAGTGTACAGTAAAACATTGATGGTTTGGACACACTAAAACACAGACAAAATCCTGAGAGTCTTGCAAAGCAGTAAACAGTTTTCCGTTCAAAGTATAAGGAAAAATGTTATTTACTTTTGTCCTACCCAGTTCATTACAATGCAGTGTCCAAAGTCAGAGAGCAAAGTTTTACTCACAGGATCTAAAAAAATCTCTCTCAAAATCTACTGGACTCTGATTTGTGCTTCTGCAATGCAAAGGGTATGTTCAGCTATGGGTATGTTCATATGTATAGAGCATCCTTAACTAAGAATATGTACATTTTATGTGTATTTATTCTGTTCCTGACATATTAGTTACCACTTACTCAGCACTTACTAATCAATTAATTGCTTTATCCATAGAAAAAGTACGTACACAGGTACCAGTCACTAAAAGCACCATATATTTGATGCCACATAGCTTTAAATACCACATAGAAGCTTTTCCTCAGCCTGCACATCTTCCCACAACAAGGTAACAATCCCTTGTTTAGAGTCTGGTCGGTGTTTATTGGCATCAGACATCTTAGTTCACAGTCCACAGCCTAGTCTATAAATATTCATGCTCTAATTCCTTATTGACAACACAAGGCTACGATAATTATTCATATTTTTCAGACTTGCTTAGTGCTAACTTAGGCTCAGTATGCACAAAACTTGTTAGAGATTAGCAAGAAGACCAAAAACGTCCACTGTTTCATACAAATCCTGAGGTAGTTTTGGAGGTGAGCAGGTGATAAGTTTATGGGCAGCCTTGTTCCTCTCATTTTTGATCCTTCTTTGACAAAAGCTTAATTCCATTAAGGGGGCTGACCCCAAGTCCTCTCCTGTGGATTTGAAGCAGCGAAGGTTATTATTCAGCCTTAATTTGGCACACTTTATGGGCAGAGAAAATGATGAAATATTCAGATAATGAGAAAGACCCAAATATTCCTGAGACAATTTTTACCTAATCAGCACAGGGTCACATAATATATATCTCAGCAAACTACAAAATGACATGATAGTGATGTTCTCTAATGACATGAAACTACTACAGAATAACCAGATACTTTCTTCAGTACAGTAGAGATGTACTAATAGAAAAACATTACCTGTAATCTTAACATTTGCCAATCCCTACTCCAAGAAGCCCTATAAAGGAAGTTGAAGTCCCAACAAGTTCACTACAAATGAGTTCCTCAGTTATTTTTTTACCTCCTTGAAAACTGGAGGAAACACACAAACATGGTCCCCGGAGTGAACTTGTCCTTCCTTCCCAACAGCCAGACTTCAACTCAATGTTAATGTCAAGATGGAGGGTCAAAGTGACCATCACTTATCTCCTTATGCATGAAGGATGACAACTCCCACAACAGACAACAACTTGCCCTTTCAGCTGCTGACAGCTACACAGTGCCAGGGTGAACACGAGTGAAAATGCTTCCATTTGCAGACAGCTCTCAAAGGCTTCCACTGAAACATGTCCTCTCCCATGTCACAGAACAACATGTCTTTGAGAAAAGCATTTTTATGGAATATGAAAACCTCTGAGGCTCTCCACCTTGGTCTGAAGTATTACGTGTTCACAATACTATCATTTCATATGCTCCAGTGTAAGCCTCCTTACCAGGAGGAAACGGTCGCAACAGGAAACTTAATAAATTACATAAATAAAGTAGTCTTTACAAGGAGTTGTGAGGATCTTGCAGAAACATTCACAACACAGCTAAGAGTTCATATACGAGGACACGACATGGTTCCTACTCCAAGCACATACCTTGATAAACAACACAAACTTTCACACCGAGAAATTCTAGGAGAGGTGACTTGTCTCACACATTTTTGTACCTGTTCACGTTTGCTGCTTCTTTGGGAGGCTCAGTGGAGCAAAGACTAAGGCTTTCAGCTGCTCCCAGTTCAGATCTCAAAGAGGTTTGACAGACAAACTCCCAGAAAACAGAAGAAATGAGCAGACGGATTGGGACTGAGAACAACTCGCCCTGAGCCGATTTCAAACCCAATTCGACGCAGTGCGCCGCTAACTGAGCCTCGAAGCACGACTTCAAATGAATCTTTTTCATCTGCTAGCTGTGGTGCTTGTTTTAACTGGGATGTTTCCAAGTTACACTTTTAACTTTGCCAGTTGTAAAGCTTCAAAATTTAATTGTCACGTTTTCACGGCAAAATTGCTTCTTTTTCTTCAAGTAGGTTGGAAAAACCCAACTTGAGACAAATTATTTAAATAAATGCCATAGACAATATTTTCTCTTTTGAAAGCTGGAAGCATTCATTACATAGCTTATTACAATACCTTTGATAAGTCCTCTGTTGAGCAGATGTTCTATCATTGTGAATTTTCACATATTAACATTTTTAGCAAATACTGAGAGATAATTAATTTAGATAAATTTCATCTATCAAAGGGTAATCAATGATGTCATTGTTTTAACTCAGTAGTTTATTACTGTGTAAAACATAACAAAGCTATTTCCTTTGAATTTTGAAACTATCTGCTGAAGAAAGAAGCACATCACTAAACTGTTGCAGTTTTAAGATACTGGGAACATTGTGGGAATAAAAAATATGCTTTGCTTATTATCACTTTTATTCAAAGTTTTAAGTTTTAATAAGTAGACAACTTCATGAAGACACAACTAGGCAAGATGTAGGTCATTGAGATTGCTGCATAATGGGAAGTTGTACGCAAGGAACAAAAAAGAACTATAACCATCAAGTTATCTTAAAGGAAAAAAAAAGAAAAAATAAAATAAAAATGAAAGCAGTATGGAAAGAACTATAAAGTACCTGGACTGAATTGAATTGTTGTCCTTGCTTTCTCTTTTATTTCCCTGGAGGAGGATGTCAAAGCTATGTTATCACTGGTAGTTGATTTGCTTGTTTGCTTTGGTTTAGGACTCAAGGACAAATTTTGTTCCTTTTGCCAAAAATTACTCTTTCAATATTGTACCACATAGTGCTAAAATCTTCAAGTCTTCCGGCAACTAAACAGTTTGCTCAAGGAAAATCCCAAGAGCTCACGTTCAATTCCTTCATTTGGATTCAGAGTCTTTTTCCTCTTCTCTCCCACCCGCTTCACCAACAACTGGGAGTCCTCGGTGACTTCAGGCGGCCTCAACACCCAGGCCTGGCAGCAGCCTCATGAGCTAACTCAGTCCAGCTCCTTCTAAGCAAGCCACACTTTCATTTCCAAAGGCACATCCAGTGCACTGCTATCAAGGCAGTTCTTAAATCCTACAGTGCAATCTGTGCCCTCCTCAGCTCATCTATTCCCATCCTCAGCTACTCCCGGAGAGCCCATTTGCCGTCAGGGGCAGCCTAGCCGGCCTTGCAACAATCAGCCGCTATTTACCCAGCTCTGAACTGCAGCTTACAGCTCACACTTAAGAGCAGTAACACGGGGCTATCCATCTTCTCCAGCCACTCTTTTGTCCTTCCATTGCCAATCATTTAATGCTAACTGCTCCACTAACCATGATCAGCGTCACAGAGATAGTGGCCGAGCCTGATGGATGGCAAAGCTGCTTTTTAGCCCACAGCGATTAACGTAATGGGCCGGGGGAGATGTATGGAAGAACTTGTGGCTTGTACACAATTTAAGTACATGAATATAGTAGATAATGGCACTGAAGATGCTAAGGCAGGAGATGCAAGAACAAAATTCTTGGAGAAAACCTTATCGGAAGGGAAACGTTAAGATATTCTTGCAGCTAGCAAGGAAGCAGTGTCCTACCACACTCTCCTAGTCAGGAGTGGCAAGCCTGCTGTCACTAAGCATCTCTCAGAATGATCCCACTTAGAAATGACATGAAATAATGATGGAACAGGTTTCGATAGCAGATGGAAGCCTTTTACATAATTCAATTTTAATGACCAGAGAAGTCTTGAATATGATGGTTTGGGTTTGTGCAAGAAGATTTATATGAAACGGCCAAGTCTGCTACCGTAAGCAATATGTTTAATACATGTCCATTTTATATTGGAATAATTAATCTGCAGGGAAATGAGGTTAAAGACTAAGATATCCTTATACAAAACTCAATTATTGGGAGGATGAAAGAACTAGGAGAAAACCAGGCTAAAACTCCTTTCTACAGTCAGCATAACCAGCTGAAAAGAGTCTTATTACCAGGGTTAAATGTTCAATTCAATTTGGATACTGCATTAACTTTAATATCAAAAATGTCAGAACACGTATTAAAAATGTGATAGTAACATTAGAAACTCACAACAACAACAATCTCTTTTCATACAAGTCATTTTAAAATTATCTCAAATCATACAAATGGCTCCATATTTATGCTGGGCCCTACTGAAGTCATATCCATTATTTTTAATGGCTTCAAACAACAGTTCCAAGTTAAATTGTAAGAATTAAGTCAATGGCACGCTGAAGGGTCACCTAATCTACTCTTAACTGCAATTTAACAGTCAGGACAGTAGTTAAAATTATGATCTGCAGTTCCAGATCTGGCTTTTTTGATAGCATGACACAAACCCGATAATTTAAGGTATAATTTAGAAATTTATTCCTTTCATAATTATTTTCACACCACTAGAGAAGAATGTATTGTGACTTTAGCTGCTGCTGTCAGTATGCCCTGAATGTGAATACCCAGGTAGACAAACATTATTTAGAGATAGGAAGATGTAATATTTAGTAAAAAAGTACCCCTGGAAAAGTTTAAATGGTATCTACAAGGGCAGTTTGCTGCCTGTCAGGAACAGCAGTGTTACAAAGCAGGATCACATCAAACTAACAGATGGACTTCATGTCTCAAGTACCTTTCTGCTTTGTAAAAATACTGCCAACATATATGCACGTTGCACCACCTAGATCAGCACAGTGTCACCCAGCTACCTACAAACAAGCTTTGAAACTACCCCTGCTTGGATTTATTGTCCCCCGTGGGACAGCAGAAATAGCACTGAGTGAGTTATGTGAGCCTTGAGTAACAACATGTAGGATTAATGAGCACATCTGCCCATTTGCTCCCTTGAAACAATGAGGAAACAGTCAAAGCTTTGACACTGGGGAGAAGAGTTGAGTTGATAAAAGGATGAGAAGACCATCACAGGCCTCGAGCATGGACTGATAACAAGAACTTTTCTTTCTAAAGCAAGTGATGAATCATCCATCTCTGCCCAGAGCTTTCTTGGAGGAAGAAGGCTCTTGTCTTAGGTTGCATTCCAGGACTACCATCAGTTCATCATGCAAAGAAAAGCCCTATCACTCTGAATAGTTTAACAGTTTAATGCTATTTAAAAAATCATCATTAAAAAAAAGTGTTTTGAAACCTAACTTTTTTTTTAAATCAAACATACATAAATTTAGTATTTAATCAGTCAAAGGTAAGTCAACACCAAAGAACTAAGTGTAGTTACTTATTCCTCTGCTTATTAAGGTGAAATTCTATTATCCTTAAAAATGTTAATTTGGAAAAAAATAATTAAAACATATATGGGAGAAAATAAAGACAAGGTTTGATAAAGTGTTATCAAGTAACTTCAGAGAGAATGACAAAAAATGGTTATTGCCAAACAGTCACTTGACAAACCAGAAACCCCCAAGTCCTTGGGGGTTTAACATTGAATTCAAAGGCACAGTTTCAATAGGAAGCCTTAGATCAGCTATTGCTTTTTCAGATCCCTGCAGTCTCTAAGGCTATTTGTGTCACACAGGACAGTCAAGAGGATGGAAAGAGTCAATTAGAAAACTAAAGACAGCATCCACAACAGAATCAATGCGATGTTATGCATCAGTCCACACAGGTGCTGAAGTTTTTAGTTGTGTGGAAACCAAGGATGAAATAATTTCATTTTTAACATACCTGCTTAATTCAAACTGTCCTAATATCTGAGGATTGAAGGGTAGCCAAGGCAATCTGAACTTTTCCACTGCAGGAAATGAGGCTCATAAGCCTGATGTGCTGAGTAAGGAGCTAGCGGGCACCTGAACAAATAGGACGTGCCACAGCTTTCCTAGAGGAAGGTCCCACCTTACAGCAAAACTGGCTGGAGGACAAGGATCATGAACACAAACTCAGTCCTTTTGGTCCCCGCTCTCTTCTGTTCATAAATCCTGTTCATTTTGAGACTTTCCACATCTGAGGAATGACAATTAAAATTCAAGTGATGGCTGAGAAGGGAGAGGAAACCAAGAGCTTCATATTCAGGAAAAAAAAAACAAACCCGACCAGCTTTAAATAAAAACTAAGACATCCTCAGGTAGTAAGCTCAGGATAAAAACTGCAGATACCATCCTTTTATCAGGTCAAAAGGACAATGGATAATTAACCTTTGTTATCAATAGCCAGGTCTCACTGCAGCAGCAAGGGTGCCCAGGATTTTAGCACTAGCTTTGCTGGCTGCTGAGCTTGTGCTAAGACACTTTGGTTTTAGCACATAAAGGAGAACAAAGACCTGCATTGAGGTACCTGGGCTCTAAATGTTTATTACTGCTTACCTTTAAGTGGCTTCATGCATATCAAATGTGAGCTATGCCAGAAACTGGAAAATACACAAGATTTTGTAAACTGTCACTCACGACAGTGTTGCCACAGTCATTTCCAGCTACCTCCAGGTGATGTTAAAACATATGCTTGAGCTATCTCTGCTGGGACTTATTAAACAAACAGTATGTTCTGTAGATTAAACCATAATTAGGTATGATGTCAGTGTTGTAAAAGCACAGTAATTATGCCCCCATTTGTTCTATTAATTTCCTCAGCACTAAAACTGTGGACTCTCACAGGTTAGCATGGAAGTGGTACTTAGTTCACAGTTCAAAAGGCTCCTCCCTTCTGATGGGTAAAAGTATTTCTGTATAACAAAACCAGCAGGTTCCACAAATATATATATATACACATATATTTAATTTAAAGACTTCATAGGACTTTGGATGAGGCCATAAGGAGTCACATAACTCTATTGGTCTATGCTACACAGAGGGAAGTACCATTCATTTTTATAGCATCTCCTCCCTTAAGTATAGAATAATAGCAGATGCCTACACAGAAAAAAACAATATTAGGAAGCATGTATTTTTAGCAATTTTAATTATATTCTAGCAGCAGGAAGAGATGCATAACTGTACAACCAGGCTTTCTGGAGCTCTGCAGCAGAATGATTTCACTTGCAAGTGATTTTGAGTCAGGGATTTACTGAGGTGGCTGTTTCTTTGGTGCTGTGCTAGTTATTCTTTGCAGCAGGATCTCAGCAACTGGGCTAAATCACTGAGCCAGGTGCCATCTGTACAATGCCTCGGAAGGTGGTTTGGCCTGAACTATTATAGAAGTAAATAAAAAATAATTATTGTGATAAGGATCCAGCGCAGAGCCACAAAGATGATTAATGGAGTGGAACATCTCCCTCATGAGGAGAGGCTGAGGGAACTGGGTCTCTTTAGCTTGGAAGAGACTAAGGGGTGACCTCAATACTTTATATGTGAAGGACAAGTGTCAGGAGTATGAAGCCAGGCAATGACACTCAATGACAGGACACGGGGCAATGGGTGAAAGCTGGAACACAGCAGGTGCCATGTTAACATAAGACAACAGTGACAGAGCCTGGAACAGGCTGCCCAGAGAGCTCATGGAGTCTCTGGAGACATCCAAAACCCATCTGGACATCTTCCTGTGTGTGACCTAACTAGGTGATCCTGCTCTGCCTGGGGCTGGACTCTAACTTTTCCAGGTCCCTTCCAACCCCTACCATTCTGTGGTTCTGTGATGTTCCCCCCAGCTGAGGGTTCATTGCAAGCAGCCCACTGTACTTTAGGGCACGAGCAAAAGCAGTTTGACCTCTCGGATCTGTTCTTTAAAAGATGCAGGTTTGAATGCCAACCTAGATTATGCAACATTTGATATGCATTCTCAGCAACACATATTCCAGCCATAGAATGGTCAAAATCACACAGGAAGATGTAGAGAAAGGGAGTTTTGAAGGAACTCAGCAGATGAGCTCCAGTAGCTTCTTCCAATACACTACCAAAGTAGTTTTTCTGGGCAGTAGGCTGAAGGAAACACACAGGACAAAACATTCAGCTCACTATTACTACTGATTACAGGCAATCGTTTTTTTCATTAGATCTATTACTTCAGCTGTATGCAAGGCATGATTTATAATTTAGATTTCATTTAAGATGCAAGTGAAAGAAGAGCTTTATCCCATTCATAAATGACAGATTCTCCTGCTGCAAAGTCTGCACCTCTCACCAAGCAGCACAAATAACTGCACAATTTGACAGCAGCTCAGCTTAGGAAATATTTACATCACAAAGGTAAATGTTTAGTTTGGTGGTTTAGTACCATATTAGTTTAGGGGGAAATAAAGCCTCATATGTTGACTGTGAAGGGACATGTTTGTGGAGCTGCTGGAGGGTACCTGCTTTGCTCAGTAAAACATCCCCAGCCCAGCAGAGACAGTGGCAGCTCCCACCCCAGGGGCTGCTATCTGCTTTTTTAAGATACCAGAGATTTTAAAGCTGTAATAGGAAATTACTATTGTAGCAAGCAATAGAGTATTCTGTGCATGTTGTGTTTTCAGGGTGGATGTTATCGGAGCAGACAAAATTAAACCTCCACTAGAGACTTCATATTGTAGAAATAAATAACTGCTGAAAGAAGCCCTCACTCAGAACTCCGTCGCTTTAGAGAACAACATTTAAATGCATGAGTTTTACAACCCCTATTAAAATGAGCATTAATAAAACCCACACACTTAAAGCACAGGAATCTAGACTCTTGTGGGTGGATCTCTTACAGCTGGGAGAACCAGGACCAAAAGCAAGAAGTCCCCAGGCGTGCAGCCCACCCACAGCAGAACACCCCTGGAGAAGGGGACGCAGGAAGCATTGGCAGCAGTGCCAGGGGTGCCCATTCCAGAGCACTTCAATGTCATCTCAGTGTGGGCTTATCTTTAGGAGAAGCACCCACGAAGATTCCTGACCATTCAGAACAATGTTGTAAGAAAAACATAAAGCATTTAAAGCCTGCCAATCAATAACCCAAGGGAAGGTCTCTTGCATGATGGGTCTTCATGTTTTATTTGCAGTGCCATTAGCACACCCTTGGGCACTTCAAGGCTGAACCTTGCTTGGCATCTTCTTTAGTAAACCAGAAGGATTCTAATGCTGAGTTCTTCACAGATAAAGCTGTGCTCACTCAAGAATACTTTGTCGAAAACTCTGCCAGGATCACATGCTCTACAGTCTTAAATATGATACACTTCATACATTACTACTGGGGTCAGTTCAAATACCAGACCTTATAAACCAACTCTTACAAAACCTATTTATTTCTTTTCATTACACAAAACTTCAACTTAGTATTTTCATAATAAAATCATGTACAGTATAAACTGGTTAAGTCATCACATGAAGGCTTGTGCAATAAACATTTAAAAGACTTTTTTTTCCTAAAATAACTGCAATAGCTCATATTACAGAGTTACAGTTAAAAATATTAACTTCAGTTTCATTTACTGTATTTGCAGAACAAGTCTGAATTAGGGCTCAGGGAATGGAATATTTAGATTGTACAATCTAAATATATCTCCCAGGGAAAAACAATTAATTATCTTTGTTACTGCCACTACTGTCGAGAACAGCTGCAATTCCTGGCTTGCCAAATCCACGTCATCGAGAGTTATTCCTATTAATATCAATTAAGATCTGAACTGTTTGAGCCTCTTCAATAATGATGCTCAAGGAGATTTAAAGTGCCATTTACAGCCCATTGTAGCAGATTGGTGGTACCTATTTTTTATCTAAAAAAGAAAAAAAAGGTAAAAAAAAAATACAGCTTACTGAAGCATGTTCAAGGACAAGAAACTAAGGCAGAATAAATCCTAAGAAGCTCCAAATATCTGCATATATTTCCACTGTGGTGAAAACCTTGTTCCTTAATTGAGCTGAAGACATTATTACATCATCACTTAAGGGCCGTGATTAAATTGGCCAGTGAAAGAAGCTGTGTTTGGGAGACTTTGAATCCCTCCCCTGGCCACCTCAGCCTTGCCTCTCATCTACCCTAAACTATGAGATCAGAAGGGAATTAATCTTTTCCCCCATAAGAGTAGTTCAGGCTTTCCCCTCACCCAGCTTTTGACCTCTCTTCCAATGAGTAATTCAAATATTAAGCCATAAGGGGCTGATAAATATCAAGCTTTTAGACTAAGCACAGAAGTTCAGATACTAGAAGACTGATATTGATTGAACCAAGTCTAACTAAACTGAGGCTTCGGAATTAATACATAAATATTTTTTCATCAATTACCTTCTACTTGACCAGTAACAACACAGGACATTCTTTTTCCCCATCCAATCCTACTGTATGTTTCAAGGACATTTTTAAACAACTTCTTAGGTTCATTTTCTGCAGTGGCATTAAAGAAAATAACCACGGCAGTGCTTGCAAAGATATTTCTGAAGATTGCATTGTGAGACTAAATTAATTTATGATGGGTTTGGAATAAACATCAGGTAAGATCCAGCAACATACACAGGGGGCTTTCAAATCTGCTTTGTGCATCTGCACAAGGAAATTTTATTTTTTTTTCTGTTATTTGCTACCTAGCAATGATCACTATCATAAAGAAGTTTTAAGGAACTACTTTTCAAATCCTGGAAGATACAAATACTAAAAAATAAAAAATCCAAGAGATTTTAAAGGCAATTTGACATGAAAAACAATCCTTGTTTCATTTTGAAGAAAAAAATGTGTTATCACTGAGGAATGAAATAGTATTCCAGGTAAAGGACATTAATATTGAAGATGACCTAAGGTGATGAATGATGCTGAATACACTGGGGAATACTGTTTTTAGACTCACACCACCCATATTTTTATATTTCATATTTTGGAGATCTGACTTTTGATGAAATAGAAGGAAGATATTGTAATATTGCAAACAGTCAAAACTTTTAAGATTGTGAAGCCCAAGATAAAAAACACCCAACAGAATAAAGATGGGATAAGATGCTCCAAATGAACAATATTTTGTTCACTGCTTTGCTAAATGGACTATGACATTACTAGAATTTGGCAGAGAAGATGGTAGGGGAAATACAGGTGTCCATAACATTCCCCAGATCTCCAACTGGGAACACTAAAGCATTTTAAGCAGTCACTAGAGGGAGGCCTTAGGATTCCCTGGGAGGCCTCCTGAGGACCCCCCAGGTCAGCTGGCTCTCATGGCCCAAGCAGCTGAAGGTTGAAGGCTCTATTGAACTCTCTGCACACTGTTCCCATCATCCCCACGGACTGAGGCATAAACATGCAAACTATCTATGTTGTGCTTCACAAAAGTAATAATTCTTAAACCATCTTGGCCATTGCCTTGCATTTGCCAGTTGGATCCCTTTTTTCTTCCCATCTCCTGCCGTGTTGATGGAGATCCACGTCAGAGCAGCATTTTACCCCAGCCTGGACCTCAGGCAGCACTTTCCCTTGCCTTTGTTCAATCAGAAATATCACACTGTGAATACATTTTAGCTAAAAGGGCTATGACACAATACAGTCTGAGGAGCAAGGAGGTAGAGCCAGGTCCATAGTTTCCCCTCTTTTGGTGGACATGTGACCAGTTCAACCTCCCACAGAGATTAATCTGCCCTTCCAAATGAATTTTACCTCTTCAGCAGAAAGAGCTGCTTATTTGTGAGCCCTAGGAAGGGAAAGGAAAATCTCTCCTGCTTTACAAAGATGAACGAGTTATAAATCCGCATTTCCACAGACCTCTTCCAAACCCCACTGATTTTACCCCAGAAAAAGCAGGTCTTTAAAGTTTTTATTGAAGGCTTGCATGAGAACTGCTTTTCATGGTTTCCCTCCCCTACTGTGCCTGACCTCAGCAAGGACAACAAAGCCCTTGTGTGGTCCTCATGGCTTTCTGCAGCGGCCTAAACACGTCACTACACCATCTCCCTTCTCATTTCTACCCAGGGATATTACTTAGTGATGCCTCAGAAAAGCTGCCAGGAGGAAAGTCTCTCTCACTTGAGGAGGGAAAAGCACAATGGTACCATGGGACTGTTGTTAAAGAAACAAAAATGGGATGAAATTATGTTGGAGAAGAGACGGACAAGAAAGAGACAAAAATAGAGACAAAAAGTATTAAAAGTTCTCAGGATGAAGGGAAAACAAAAAGCAGCCTGAGGAGGTACTAGCTTGTGCGAAACATCTTTTATACTCTTAGAAAATGGACCTCTGCACATCCCAAAATCCATAGGGGAAGCAGGTGAGTCAGAAGGACCCTTTTATCAGTGCTATGCTCCGTTTGCATCAAGCAGACAGAGAAAATAACCTTTGAAACTGAAGTCCTATTCATCATTCAAAACCAAATGCAGCATCACTCCTGTTTAACTCAATGCTGCTTCTAATAAAGTGGTTTAGACTCACTTTATTGGCTTACAAGTTCATTTTTATTCCGATCAGATTCACCGATAGACACTGTTGTGCTTCCTCATCTTGTCAAAAGAACACAGAACCAAGGCAATCTCAAGGCTGACATTTCAGTACATAATAGTACATTTATCATTCAAAAGCAAACATTTTATTAAATATATATATACACACCAACCAGCATCCTGCAGCAGGTAAAAAAAAATCTTTCTAAGTTTTTGTAATCAAACACCACCAACATAAAAGAGACCACTTCATGAAAAATTCCTATTTTACCCCCAACCCTGGGGGTAACTGCTTTAAGCACTGAATAAATTAAAATTCATCAACACTGATCTTAACCTAGATAGTTACTTTACATAACTTCGACGTGATGAATAACAGAACAGAACTCCACAGATTATAGGAAGTCATTTTATGAGTGTTTTTCAAGTAAAAACTCTCTTGGAATTAACTCCAGTTGCAATTCTTTTACACCTTATCAGATACAAGTTGATATCTCCCTTTTCCTGTATTTTCTATTAGTTTTCAAATATTTCATGAGAAAGTCTGTTATCATTTTTAATATTTTTTTGGTCAAGCTTTTCCTCCTCTAGGCATGCAATTATATCATTAACCCGGACAGACAGCCCTTCCCTGAATTTTCTGGTGCACTCTCCACAGCAGGACAGAAGAGCACTGAGCTCTATTTCTACTTGCAGTAGTACTACACTGGTATCACACAGCTACACGTATATATTCAAAATTAATTCATGCAGAAACTTTTTTCCTTGAGAACTGTTTATGTGGGTGTACTAATAAAGAATTCCAGCTTGCTGAAATATGATCTAGGGAATAAAGATCACCAAGGGAAGAGATCACGTGAAATTTATTTACTTAGCAGAATGAAACAAAGGCTGAAGGGATTGTCTTTGCCATCTGTGAAGACATTGGAAGAGACACAAGGAACAGGGATGCTTATCTAGGTGCTCCTAGGCATTACTATACACACTGCCATCATTCAACGTAAAGAAGGTTAGAAAAGCTAAACATGGAGAGACTTCCCCAATATTCTTCATCCATAAAGCACAAACATGTTGGTCAAAACCTTCCCTAACCCACTCTCATCAGCATGTTAATATATTAAAATTATGTGTTTACTCAGCTTTTATCAGTAGCATTTTTCACCGAGTTACAAAGATCAGAAGTTGGATTCAGCAAAATTACACTTAAAACCAGCAGCCAAAAGGAAAGTATAATGCTACTGTGCCATACCCTTTAAAAATGCCTATCCTCCACTTAATTGCAATGACCCTAAAGTAACAAGCATTTCCTGGAACATCCAAAGTATTCTTTTTTGACGAGGACAGAATACATTTGTTTCCCCAATTAGGTGGAACCCTACAGATGTTGGCATTAAGTGCACTGATGGGAATCATGATCATCTGTCAGAAAAATGTATAAATCCTTTGGGCTCTGTAACAAGTTGACAGCATTCCTCTGAAATATTCAATAGGCACAATGCAGACATTGACATTTAACTCCGCATTGCCACTGGAGTTGGGTTTTTTTTGACTCATCATTGCTCTCTTTAGCTTTCTCAGGCTCCATATTTTATAGAAATGACCATATGTTTAGATTTGTATTTGATGACACGAGTGCAGAGCTGCAGCCAGTGAGCAGCTAGAGCTCTGCTTGGTAGCTGTGCTGGGGCCACAGAGCTGAAGAAACCTTCTGCATTGCAGAGAAAGCCACACTAACTACATGCAAATCTTCCCAATGAAATGGGTATTTATCTTCCCAGCTGTAGCTGAGGCACAGAACCAGGCAGCCCTTCCCATAAACTAGGTCCCTGTGTTGCTTTTACAGAGGTAATAGAGGAAATGGTCAATATGAATCCCAGTGCCTGCTTTCTGTGGAGAACTTGGCTTTTCTGTAGATCTATCATCGTTTACAACAGAGCAATATGGTTAGACAGAAACTTCATGAATGTTTTATGAAGCTGTAGGTGGAAGAAAACTGCTTCTTCCCCAAAAGAGCAAAAGGAGAGTTAGAATTATTTTTTTTTCCTGTGAAGAATTCCTTCACAAACCCAAGGACTCTCTCCCTCATCAGAAGCTACAGGAGATGGGGTGTGCTTTTCCCTTTTTGACAAACAGGCTTTTTTTTACAATTAGTCTTAATCAGAAAATAAAAGTCAACCAGCAACTTCTGAAACACTCAAAAGAGAATATGCTCAAAGTAAAGCAGCACAAGATGGGCAGGGGGAATTTAACAGTAACAGCAAGTATGTTCCTGCTTATTACAGGGGGTTGAACTAGATGACCTTTAGAGGTCCCTTCCAACCTAATATGTTCTATGCTTCTATCTCTCCTGCTGTCTCATGTTCAACTCCTTAGACTCCCTTCAGAAGGGCTCCAGAAGATAACAAGACATCAGATGCCAGACAATAATTTTCCCTTGAATCACAACACAGCTTTTTAAGGCTTTCCACTCTTAACAATCTTAGCTGAGGATGGAAATACAGTATTTTCAGGATACTGAAGAAGCCCTGAGCACTTTCCCCCTCTTCAGGTTGATCTCCAAGCTACAAAAGCAGTACCTGAAATGGAGACATGAACTGCAAGCCTCTCCTGCAGCTGCACATGGGTTTCTTTCATACAGCATTGTCACCCATACAGCAGCACAGCTCAGATCTCTCCTCTGCTGCACTAGGGAAATACTGGCCTGAGAGGTTTAGAACCCTACTGAGCAGTGCCCTGTTCCACACAAAACTGAAGTGCCTGTATAAACCTGTTGTTGGGCACAGCTCCCACCTGGGTGACTTGTCAGGGTAAGATTCCCAGCACTACCCTGGTAGTAAAGGCCAGTCATACACTTCTAAGCCACATATGGAGTAAACCATTATATAGACAATAAATAAAGTGGAGGTGGCCAAGGAAACAAATGGAAACCATTCCCTCTCCATATATAGCACTGTGGCCATGGAAATGCTTTCAAAGTCAGGATAACAGCATTAGGTGGGTCTGTGGGCACAGTGACACCATCCTGCCCATCCTTCAGAGCTGGAAACCCTTGGGCATCTCCAAGCTGGAGATAAAAGCTTGCTCCAGACATCATGGGCTCCCCCATACAGGAGATAATTCCATGAGATATTTGGAGCACTTGCAAACTTTTGCTTGAATTCTCTTTTTATGTATTTTTCACATTTAAAACTGAGATTTAAGATGACAACTGAAACCAAAGTTGGCATTTCACTTTTATAGCTGTTTTTTAAAACTTCTTTATACACTAAAACTAAGAAATGCCTGATTTTCTTCAATTGCTACCGAAAGCCAAACTTCAAAATCTTCTGTGGAACAAAACTTCTGTCCTCTACATTCTTCTAATCAGAATGTTAAAGTAATTAAAACTCATCCAATGGAGCCAATTATCATTTCAACAGAAGCAGAGCCAAGATACAAAAAGGAAAGTGCTATTAAAAAAAAAATCCAACAAACCAAACATACAATCAGCAAAATCTTGTACTCTCTAGAAAAACATAATTGGTCTAACTTGATAGAGATGTACATTAGGTCTTGGATGCAAAATGCAAAGCTTGATTACAGCAGTAGAGAAAACTACCATGATTATCCTAATTAAAAATTTGCCAAGTTATTTATAGTATAATACAAGGAAATGACATTCATTATCCAATAAACTATTCAACAAACCATTAACCACTGTAATAAAATCAATTGGCAAAAAAGAGGTGCAATTACATTTATACTCGTGTAAACTCCTTAGTAAACTACAACCAAAGCATCACTCAGTCCCAGGATTCTTTATACAAGCAATGCAGAGGTGTTGGAGACATCTAGAAATGTAAAAGTATCTCTTCATTAGTATGCTAAGTTGTTTAATCAGTTCATTTCCAATTCAGTAGCCAATTGCCAATTACACATCAGGATTGCAGACCAATGAGTTCAGGAGAAGAAAAAGAATTATTCTTTTTTTAAATAAGCAGTTAGTGCTCAATAAAAGAAATACCAATCTAAAACTATTTTACTCCCTTCTAAAAATGTGTTGATTCATCCTTAATTGATGAAGCAGCATTCTGAAGTCTTTCTATCACTACACACACACACAATTAACTCATAAGCAATCAAGGAAATTAGAGGAAAATTAGAAACAGGATTGTCATAAAGCATTGCTCATCTACACCTGCACTACACACCTGCTGGAAGGTAACTTGAATCAGAGAACAACTGGACCTCCCTAACTTGTTTTCTCTTTTTTTTTGGTATTATTTTAAGCATAACACTGCAATCTGGACAGTTTAAGTGAAAGAACATAACTGCCTTCTAAGTGAATTTTTCTAATACATGGTAGCACAAGAGCCAATTGAGATGAACTGGGGTACATTTCACAAGGGTGGAAGTGAACAAGCCCTGATTTGCCAACACCTTTCCAGTGCCAATCCTATTTAAGCCCATTTAGAAACCCATTACACTCCTATCTTATCAGTCCTACTGCCTTATCAATTTCTCAAGCTTGAAAAGTTCCTCATCCTTATCTGTACATCAGCATGTCCTACATGAGCTCCCACACCCACCCAGGAGTGACCTTTGGCTGGGCTCTCAGGGAGCTGCTCCCTGCCAGGGTTTGTTTTCACATCAGCTAAAATGGAAAGTAATCCCCTCATCGATTCGTTTGGCATAAAGTGCCATATAATAAATAATATCTCTTTCAAGCTCAAAGGTTGGTTAAGCACCTGTATAAACAAAACGAAGTTCCTTGGGTTTGCCAAGATACATAGATTTTGGAGAAGCAATTAATGTCTTTGAGGTAGCGTGTTAGTGCAAGGGGAGCTCTGTGCTTTGATCTCATTAGTGAGAATGAATCACGACTGGAATTCACCAGAGTAAATAAAACCAGAACACGAGGCTCACATCTATCTCTACTGCAGAAAAAAAGAGAGGAGACTAACTAAGGCTTCTCCACAATAATGTACATTATTATGCAGATCCATCCTTTCAACTCTTAAAATTATACCTATGCTTCTATTTTAGTCTTATGTGATTATTTCTAATTAGCCTTTCTTTTCCTCCTTTGTTCCAAGGGATCTTTGACAACTTCCATTTCCAAGAGCAAGGATAGGAAACGTTTGTATTGTATCACGTGCATGTTTCGCCCTCCGAATAAAATATGCAAATTAGCTGCACATGTTATTAAAACCCCCAACCCTTAGACATATTTGTGGGACACTTTGAGATGAGGGTGACCTCGAGTGCAAGTTCAATTAAATATATATATATTAGTTGCACAAATACATCTAATACACTGTGTAGAGGCTACAAGACACCCCCAAATGCCACCTCTCCTCGACCTTCTGCTGTGTCCTGCACGTAGCACGCACTATACAAACCACCAGCATTTGCTGGCAACAAGAGCCCAGCAGAAGGACGACTGGAATGTGTAGCTGAAGCTCACAGAAACAGCTGTTTTCTCCCTGGTAATGTAGAAACTAAAGTTTCACATCACTTGCTCTCTCACGAGAAATACGAGCAATGAAAAATCCAGTTGGTCCCCCTGCTTTTGGTCTCCAGTTGAGAAAAGGGACATCTGTTTGGACTGAACACCCCCTGCCAGCTGACAACCTTAAAAACACTCAGAGGAGCAAACACCAAATAGCAAGTGTTGATTGTTTTTTCTTTCTCTGTCATTAATATTTCTTCCCTTCAATAAGGTCTTCTTTTTATTTTTAATTATTCCCAGCGTACACTGAAGAGTCAACATGAAGAATTTCTATCTATATTGGAGAGGAAAAAAAACAACTACAACAGAAAATAAGAGCAACATATCTTCCCACTTAGTTGTGGTGTTCTTCAGGTTCACAGCATAATCACTGATATATATACTTGCTAGCAGAACAATAATTAGAAGGGGGAACGAGTCACTGGAAGAAAAGGAGGCAGTAGTAGGGTTACAGTGAAACCTGCAGACAGCTTCAAACCCCCTGCAACCCCCTCAGTAAATACCTCCTACTCAGCTCCAACAGCACTTCCCCCCTTCCTCAGTGTCCCGGCAGATGACTCGGGCACAGGGACACAGTATAAATCTGTTTTCTTCCATAGAAATTATAGATTTTTTCCACTAGAAATTACTGAGCAAGTTCTTATATTTATGTACACACATTTATATTACGGCCGAGGGGAGGCAACATAAAACAATTCACTTGGAAGGGATCTACAACTATCAGCTAGTCCAGCTGCAGTATAACAAAACCATGACCAGCTGCCCTTAAATCTCCATAATACACAGCCAGAGATGGACTCAGAGGAGCAGGATTTGGCCCTTTGGAGTCAATCAGTGAGGCTTTGTCTTGCTTCCCATGCTTTTTCCTGCATGTATTTCAGCTCCGTGGCATCTCGCACACTGACAGTGCTATTAATCTCAGCTGGAGAAATACAAGGCAATTAAAATATTAGCTCCTTCCTTAAGCCTTCTGAAAATTTTGAGCAGTGCCATGTCAGAGAGGAGAAAAGTTCGACCCCATTTGCTCCTTCTCCCACCAGCTCCAAACTCAATCCCCACAGTGAATAAAGTGAATCTAACAGCTTTGCTGGGCTACGCTTTACAGGGAAGATACCACGCAAAGCAATGTGGGAAAACAGCAAACAAAGCTCTAAAAAACACAATTAAATCTGTTTATTACTCTGCTTTTACACAGAGTTACAGAGCCTGGGACTTGCAGAACTATTTGACCAGTCCCTTGGCCGTGAAGGCAGCCAGGCAGTCAGGGTTAGCAGTGCCAAGCAGCCGTGGATGCCACCAACACAAAGCTGGGAGCTGCTGAGTGAAGAGGAGGAATCTGAGGAATAGAGCTATGAGAAGCTAGATTGCCTTTTTAAAGGCCTACTTAATTTTTAATAGCTTTTGGATAATACAGGAAAAAAATTTCAGGAGTTGTATGCAAGGAAACGAGTTCCCCATCTAAGGAAACAAAAACACGTTTCTTGAGTAAAATGCTGAAGTGGTAGCAAACATTTTTAGTTCTAAGAAACGTTGATGGCATTTTGTTTAGTATCATTGAGAGAAAAAGATGAAGGGGAGGATGAAGAGGAGGAATGTGGCATGTGACAAATTCAGCATGATAACACATTCAGAGTGAAAAACCTCACTTTCCTCAAAATTCAGCTTTCACAATCCAGCAGACACTCACTGTTTTTTGCCCCACACAAACTTCAGTTTTCAACAACTGATGACCTGGTTGTGACTTCAGCTGTCTGTCGTGGGCCAAAGGGATTGTGTAATGTGCTCAAACTAAGCTCAGGAAAGGACTTCTGAGCTCTAAAAATAGGATTAAGCCCCCATCCTCAGTTCTGCTAACACACATTCCTTTTATTTGCCACCCCTTTTTAATTACTAGGGCACACAAGGTCAAAAATCAGGTAAAAACATGTTTTCCTCACTCTTTTATAATCCTACTGGAGGGGCCACTTCCCTTATACATATTCTGTGTTTGCTGAATATCATTCTTTCTTGGCTTTTCATCTTTTTAGGTTATTTCCATTTTTGTTTAAATGAAAGGTAAAAAAGGACACCTTTTTTTTTTGACTCTTCTAAAAGAAGCCAGCTCTTGCTAGACCTCCTTATACAGTAACCACTTTTTTTTTCTGAAGACTTGGATTGGTAATGGGAACAGCTAGAGGCTGAAGTTCTTAAAATGTAGACCTCAAATTACCTTCTGCTGTCTCTAAAGAGATAAAGAAAATGAAGACAGGAAAAACATTTGATCTTTCATGCTATCTCCTGGTAGAAATTCCTTCCTATCTTTTAAACACATTTAAGGCAAGTCCTGGAAGTAAAAGCATATACATAGGTGAAAGTAATTGTATGATACTGCAGCAGATCTGGCTTTGAAGAAAATTGGAATCCTACAACATATAAATAGTAGATGTGCTGCATTTTTTGCCTGGTTTTAATGTTCTGCAAAACTTGGGTGCGTGTAGCAAGGTTTAGTCATGGGGAAAAAAAAGTTTATTTACTTGAAGACTCCTGTTGAAATATGGGAGATTGAAAGGTTGAAAGAGTCAAAAGCGTTTTGCCACCAACTTCAACGGGGCTGGGAACTTGCCCTTAGCAAAACTGCATATAAAAGAACCACGGAGTTCTCACTTTTCTATAAAACTTTCAAAAGATTAATAAAATCAGCAAAGAGCTCTGCTGAAGATGACACTGACACTTGCCAGCTTTCAGTACAACAGCAGCGTTCCACTTCCAGAGGTTTTATTTGGGAAGGTGCATTAGAACATGCCTGAGAAACCCACAGTCAACAGAGACACGGATCCATCCCTCACCTTGTCCTCTCCTCACACTGCCCTCACTAACAGAATGGCACCTTCTCATTACAGCTAGGGGAAAAAAACCACCTGACTTGCTTATTTCCTTGGAGCAGGTCAACAACAACACATTAGGGAATTGTAAAATAAATGCCTTATATTTTCCAAGCTAAGATACAGGATCAACAGTATTTAAATGTTAGGATATTTCAACTTGTCAGGGGGGTAGAAGACATCTGGCCGCTCTATTTCTTACAAGCTTTGTGTTATGAAACCAAGGATAGATGCATTATCTTTAATAATATTATTTTAAAAAAGAAAATATTTTTAAATATTGGCATTTATGGACATTTTACAAAAAATACTCAATTAGCACTTTTACATATTTAGAAAAGCCACTAGCAATAGATGCCTAATGAAATAAAACTAAATAAATAAAACACAAATTGTCTCTTAAAAGAAATAAATTTCATTCACAGCTCTTATATAAGAAAACTCCAAGAAAATGCAGGGACAAAGTAAAACTATTATGTTGGCACAATGATCTTGGGACCATTTTATCCATTCAGTTTTTTTTAAATCATATTTCACCTGGTCTTTTAATAACTGTCTTTTAGAAAAAGCATTTAAAAATATATATATATATATATATATATAATGTTAAGAGTTTATCTGAGTGACAATGACTGGCAGGAAATCCAGTTAAAGTCTTCTACCATAACAGAATTATGCTTCATGTTAGCATCCTGCTTGTAAATGCCACTGGATACAGGCCAGATAATCAGGATTTTAATTAACAGCTAATTAGAGACACTGGCTTTCTCTTGGAGACTCCCAGTAACCTCTAGATATCTCTGAGGTGGTTATCACATCCTTTACAACAACTGTTTTGCATAAATTTGAGTGAACCTTTTTCATTTTTAATGCTCCACCTTGCTTTTCTTGGATACATCCCTTGCATTAATTGTGACAGATAAGCGAGTTCAGAAGGGAACAAAAAAAAATAAACTCAAGATACTTTAATTTGGAGTATGTGGAAAAGGTTGGGTGTTTTTTTCCTTAAAATTAAAATAACTCATGCTTCTATTCACTGAAAATTATGTTCTGAAGTTTGATAAACTTCTATTTTTCAAATAAAGAGACATGATTACATTTGAAGGCTGTTCCTTAACACAAAATATTGAAACCTCTTAAAGTTTGCAGGTATTTTGGTGAATTCCCACATCACATCTTTTAACAAACACACACACACATATATATATGTATCCCTGAATCAGTTTAACTCCTTTAAAAGGAAGTACTTGATATAAAACTCAGCTTCTCCCTGGAGCAAACATAGTTTTGATTAGCCCTGGCCTAGACATTGCCACACTGAACAGCACAGGTAGAATAAGAAGAGCAGTTTTAGATTGTTCTGGGATTTGAGGGAACTCTACAACAACCCAAGATGTCACCCTGGGATTTCAAATTGCACAGCAGCACCACAGCTGCCAGTCAAACACCAGACACTGCTTCTCCAGTCACATTAAGAGGGGATCCACTGCGTGATGCCGATTAGACAGATTTTGCTGACATCACCACAAACATTTATTTTAATAGAGTTTGCCATATCAAATTTATGTTTGGCCTTGGAGAAAAATGTTACACAACAGATAGGCTGAGTGTGAAGGGATTTCTAGAGGAGTGCAGGGAAATGAAATAACCAAAATATTCCACCACAGGAGTTCACATAATTTACCCTTATCTAACTAAATTCAGGACTAGGCCCCACCTATGTTCCACATTGACTAAATGATGCTATTCCAGCATCATCTTTGGCTTCCACCCTTCCCTCTCGTGGAAAATAAAAGGCAATTGTGAGATCTTTGCTGGAAATTTGTATAGTTATTACCTGGGTGTAGGGATAAGCTAGGAAATACGCTGCCTTTGCTTTTTCAAGAGGCTGCATCAAGCCTCAGGAAACAAGAGCTGAAACAACCCAGACACACAAATCACTTTCAAGTAGACAGTCAATCCCATTTCTCTGGCCATTTATATCCAGGAACCTGAATTATTTTTCTCTGCTTTAAGCAGGGATACAGCCTGGCTTGGCAAAAGCTCTCAGACACAGCACAGCAACATACACTGGTATTTTTTTTTCAATCCAAGATGCTCCCAGAGTTATTTAGGTTTCAGATGGTTTGTTCCAAATGATAAAAATAGTTTGTTTTGGGTTTTTTTTTCTCTTTACAAGTAGCTTTATCAAGACACAAGCAAACTTCAGGGCTGGTTCCACCTCACACTAAATCCACTGCGCCAAAGAAAGTATCAGAAAGCATTTCTGAGGTTACAAACCTAATCAGCTCTGCAAGGCTGTATAAGCCACATACCTAAGGCAGGGTCAACCCCAAATCTAGTCTCACATTCCCCCAGCAACACCTGGGCAAGCTTTTGCTTTTTCCTTTTGTGCACTGAGGTGATCCCAGCTCTTCCAACTCTGTTGTGCCAACACCTCTGTGCAGCACTCAGAAGTCACAGCTCAACTATGGCCAATAATGCATCACTTTAATGTTTCTGGTTTGGATTTAAACCTGCTTGTACAAGTCTTCCATAAAAATAAACTATCCTCTTGTCTCCTCATCCCACCTCCCTCCCCACATGCATTTTCTCACCCCCAGACCATGGGTGAATAAGTAGCAAGTTTCTCCTACCAATGGACCTGAACAAAATCTTCCTTTTCCTGCCCAGTGACAATAACCTTGGTCTTCCTCCTCATCCAACCCAACACTTCTTTTCAAGAATAATTTATAAAGTAGGCAGTAGCAAGTGCATTAAGTTGTCAGATGAACAGCTCTCAACCCCAAATTCACTAGAGCCCCTTGTTTCTTTGGTCCTAGGATGTGACTGCTGGAAACTTACCTTAAAGACAACACCCCCTACCTCAACTTTTTTAACCCCCATAACATTTATTATTCTTGCAGTGTAATCCAATCAGTAAAGAAGTGTCTTTACCCATTTCACTCCCCAAACCCTTCCCAGCCTCACCAAGCACAAAAAACCAATCCTTCATTTTCCAGACCTTAAACCACCCTTAATTCTCTCTTTTCACCCCCATAACTATATCTTACCAAATATATTTAAGCTTCCACTACTCACCAGCTCATTCTGTGCAGCTCTATATTTCTGATTTTCACTCTTCCCACATTAAATCCCAGAAGCTGCTTTCTCTTACAGAGCCACAAAAGCTACTGCTTTTTTCCCTCGTTGTCTCCTGCACCTTTATAATGTTCAGGTGTTTTCCACTAAGTCCCACCAGGAAGGTCTGATGAATCACAGGTGACCTGAATTCTGCTGCTCTTTAATCACACCTGACCTGCAGTTTGACCATCTTAAAAGAACCTGAAATGCTGCAAGATGCCATGTGACCTTAACTAAGGTCTTTTTAAAACTATGTAAGAGAATATAAATGCACATTCAATAAATATACTAATAAAATAAATTTTAAAACTATTTTATTTGATTGAAACTGTAACTGCTTTCTAAATTCTGGACATGTTAGAGGAAATCACTACTTTTTGTAGTGTTTTGCTCAAAAAAAAACCAACCCCAGTGCCTCCTTGCCTTGCTCCCTCACTCCAGTATCACAGCCACGAGCAGCCCTTGGGCCTTCCTGGCAGGAGAGAGCACAAATAATCCAGTTGCTGGCACGACCCAGGAATTTGTGTTTTATAATGGTGTGATCCCAGCACCTGCATGTTTTATAATGCTGGGGGAGGGTTACAGCCCCTTTGAGCCAGGTACCTCTTTCCAAAAGAACAAAGACCTTCTGCAGATCTTTAGATTTCTGGGTAACCTTTAGGCAAAACATCAGGAGATGAAGGGTGGTTGTTGGATCTCTGTTTTTGTCTTAATATATTTCATAAATCTCAGATTAGTGTCTAGGTCTTGCAGGGAGGATCCAGTGATGGAGTTTAGCAAGTCCTAATCACTGCCATCAGATGCAGCTGAGAAGAGAATGACAGATCTGCTCAGGCTCACCTGCCAGGGGGGTTATTAAAGAACAACCAGAGCTGGAAATGCTGTTCAGATGTGGTTGTAAAATAACATTGGTTCTAAGTTCACACAGCTTTCCTGTAGTTGTGTCTGTCTTCTGCCGTTTTTCTCACACCAGAAAAAAACATTTTTAAGTAACATGTCAGTTACAGACCCATCAGGGTGGGTTCTGACCATTTACAAAGCAGAGAGTTGCTAGAACTCCTGGTTAACCACAAGTTTCTCCAGTGTTTTTGACATCACTTTCTTACTGCCTATTGATATTTCCAACAAATAATATTTACACCACAGTCAGTGGATTCATAAACAAGAGAGGCTGGGGATGGACATCCCAAATTATTCCTCTCTTTTTGTATTTTTCTGGTTTTTAAACACAGTAATTCTGTGCTGGCTGCACTTGTTCTGTGCATATAATGTACAGTTGTCTTCAAATGTCTGTAAACTGATTAAAGATGGATATTAAATTAGCATTTATATGAATGCTGTTAAAGTTTCGGAATTATTGAGAAGTTAAATTTTACAAATTAATACGAATATTACAACAGCCTATTTGTGTATTACTGCTGCAGCCAAATTTATTTTTTTTTCCATTAATTTGATGTTAATATATTTCAAAATACAGGAAATCAGACAGAATCACAAAGCTGTGTCAATATGATCTTCTGACTCATGTACTAGAAAACCAATATATAATAAACTCAAGCTTTCCAAGGACATTACTGATACATTTCAGTTGTCTACAAAGGCTGCCTGCCCATGGGTGACCCAGAGGTCTAACTGTTTTTCCCAATATTAATTTTTTCTTTTCTCATCTTTTGTCATGGTTATGGTGAGCAATGATTAGGGTCATCAATTTATTTATTTTATTCCATATACTTTGTATTTTTCCAGGAGAATAGCAAGTATCATAAACAAGGTAGCATATACTGATAAGGCTGTAATGTGACATCATAATTTTTAATGTATTTGCATATTAATGGTGCTGATAGGAAGAACAAATTGAAAGCAGTTATTAGAACATGTAAGCTGAATTTTCTCTCATAAGCCATTTTCATATCATGTCACCATAAAAAAAATTGTGATGAATGTTCCCCCTGAAGCTGACAAGTTACAAGGGCTTGTACTAAGGGAATAATAACTCCAAGATTCATAAAAACGGTAATTACTTTATCAACCTTCTAGTCACATTGCAGACACATGCACTGAATCACTCCAAAATAACACTGACAGAAAATTCAGACTTTTTGTCAATATCACACTTACAGGAGTTTTCCTTTTTAAAAAAATAAATAAATAATTTTTTTAAAAAAATTGATCTAATATATTACTAATTACCCTGAAACCAAAAAATTGGGGTTATGTTCTAGATCTTTAACCACCAAGGTAAGGCTGGGTGGGATTAGGAGACAAAGGAGTAGGAATCAGGAGGGAGGAAGTATTCAAGTTTAAAGATGACATTGCCAAGGAGTAAGTTACTATCTATTTTGCCTAGGAATAGCAAAGGTTAAGAAGTTGACAGCTCCTTAGAAGACACCATCTTGGACAGCCTCCCAGGAAGGACAGCAGAGAAAAAAGGCCATCATAAACCTAATCAGCTTAAAATAGAGTTTGATTAATTAATAAAAGTAATGATGTGGTCACGCTACCATCCAGGGAGATCTCGTCCATCACCACAGCAGCTGTCAACGAGATCCACAAATGGCTCCAAACGAATCCTACATCCACTTTTTATTTCTAACATGAAACTGCCCCAGATATCTACAGCTGGCTAGGTACAGAGACAACAGGAGATAGCTACATGCATTTCAAAAATTGATTCTTGTCTCCAGAGGTAGACCTGACGTGCCTTTTGGGGAGAAGACACCTGAGAAAAGCAGTGCAGTCTGCAAGGAAGACCAAATGCTGCTGGTGATCCCTGAGTTTATCACCGAGCCAGGTGGGGATCCCAGCACTCTGCATGGATCCCAATTTCACTGTGTAACACCTGCAAAGTGCCAGGGTCCTGCTGACATTTGCCCCCACTTAGTAATTTACTCCTCGGCCAAGCTCTTGCCTCTCCTTGGGTGGTGAATATGGACAGCAAGAGATTCCCTGGAACAGTGGATACTAACAGTTTGCTACCCCTGTGCTGAGCTGTGCAGCACTCAAGTCCTTTCCACACACCTAAGAGTTCTTTGCACTGTCCTGTCTTCAGTATCATCCCTGTGAGATAAAGAATTATTAGCAGGCAGTAGAAATGTTTCATTTGCTTGCTTGGAGCCCTGATAATAAACAGAATTTGCTGTATTTCAGTAATAGGTTCAATCTAGGAGGCAGAAAGGAGTTGCTCGTTACTCCTTCCTTACTCATTCCTGTTGCTCCCTGTGTGCTGTCAGAGCAACCTGGAGGGCTAGGAATGGCACTGGGCTGGAAATGAAAGGGAAAGTGTTCCACCATTTATTTTATATTTTTAATTTTCACATAACATTTGTGTCATCCAGCAAACCAGAGTTTACTACTTTCTAGATAATTAGGTTTGTTTTCTAATACAGCTTTAATGACCGGGAGATTCATGGTGTTTTTTTGATGTTCTCACTTTATAAAGTGTCAATCAATTCTCAACCAGGGAAACATTGGGTGCTGAAGCAGAGATTCTGTTTGGAGGAGAGAATGAGATTAAACATACTTTAGTGCATAAGACCCACTGAATGACACGGGATTAGAAATGTATGAAATTAGAAATGTAAATATTATTACAATTTTTAAAGGTTACCCCAAGACAGACAGCATCTGAAAAATGCTGCAGGTTTTCTGTCTTGGGTATGAAGTTACCTTGTTCTCTCTGCCTGAGCTTGAAATGGTTTATTTTGGAACTATTTATCACATTATTTTGATTTCTAAACAGCCTTTATGTCAGGGCAAAAAAAATATAGCTGGACATCTTAGCTCTTTGAGAAGGAATTGCAGATGGAAATCTCACTACAGGAGCTGCTATCTTCCCTGGGAGCTTCCAGGCTCAATCTAGCCTGAAAGGAGGCAATAGCTCAGCCTTTGTTCTAGTTTGGTCCTTGACCTCCTTGTTTGCAGTGCTAATGGGGACAGCAATTACTCAGAGTCAAGATGGCATTTTTGAGATGTGAATAATCACAAGAGAAAATAGACTGAGACAGTCAGGACATTCACATCCCCTGCCTAGCTCAGCCAGTAGCTAGTTATGATATTCAGCCACCACCACTGAGCTAGATAGGAACAGAGACAGTGACCTATAGGAAATATAACCCCCATGGCATTACCAATTCCCTGAGACATTTTCTTCCTCCTAAAGCCCAAGTTTTTCAATGACACACTTCTTTTTAGAAGCCTTTTTAGACCCTCTTTCGTGTCTCTTTTATCATTCTGACCTTGTTCTAGTGGGAATTTCAAATCTGTCCTCTAAAACATGCAAATGGTGCAAAAAATTCACTCTTCCCTTGCTGCATAAAGATCCAAGGAGTAAAACTCCAGCTCATGCTGTGGACTGTCCCCCCCACCACAGTTCCATGACTGGCACCCAACGTGTGCTCCTGGTCACAACCCACAAGCTGCCCATTGACATCGTAGAGTCACAGCTGGCCTGGCCCTGCAGCACCAGCTCTACTACCAGGAAAATGCAGTATAGGAATATTTAATATATAAAATAGGTATTAGACACAAACTGTATTTACAGAACTTGCTTTTGCAGCAGTGTGAATTATCCTGTTTGACAATATACTCTTCACAAGTGGCAAAGCGTGACATTCACAAATAACTGTCTCAGTGGTTTGCTTGGCAATCAAAGTCACAGATTACAATCCTGGAGATCTTAATACACCTCTTCAACAGTCCCCTGCAATGCTACTTGAGTGAGAAAAAAACCCCACACTTGACACTGAACCACCGTGACCAGGATTTCCTTAATTACATCAGAATGAGATGAAGATTTCCCCAAAGCACAGCTGAGCCTCAAATGCACTCGGGTCTGCCCAGCTAATGGAGTCAAAACCTCTGCAAACATCAGGTGCACAGGTACCTTGGCTCAAGGACTGTGGCCTTAAGCACAATGCACTCAGCAGAGTTGCAATTATACCACTTCAAAACTATTCAGAAGACCCAAGCCATGCATTAAATAAAACCAGCAAATATAAAATACTCTACGGTAAGTAGATTGTTTGCAAGAGCTCGTGACTTTAAGCTTCCCAGTTCATAATGTTCAGCACTTCTCACTGCACTTTGCATCTAACTTTTGTGAGATGACTGATTTTTTTTATATCTTGGTGCCAGTAGCACACAGGAAAAGAGAGAAGAGTGTCTGAGAAGATGATCAAGGCTGTGGTAATCTGAATTTCTCACACCACACTCCTTAATATTCTTTATTATGGCTTTGAAAAGCAAGATTCCTGATGAGTGCAGGACTTTCAACACCAGTGTTGGGGTCCTACACAGTGACTGGAGCATAAGAAGAATCATTTTAGGAGAAAAAGTCACAACACTTGAAAAAAAAAAATTAAAAAGTAATATATTACATTTTGACTTTGGTTTTTGGAGCTTTGATTGGTAAGTGGCAATATTTAATAGAAAGCTCAGAAACTGCTTCTCTCTAGCTTGGTGGAATCACAGCCTTAATTCACATTCTTAATAATCTCAGTCATATGTTCTTCTGAGCCACACTTGAATGTGGATAAAAGCCTTATTTTGATTTCTCAGTGTAGGAAATGCCAGAGTGGTAACAAGCACAGCACACACAGTAATAAGAACTATCAGCTGTAGTCTCCTGAAGTTCACAGATGAAGGGAGCAAAACTATGTTGTCTGCTGCAGCTTCTAACAGGCTGCTGAGATGTACATAGAAATGTTACATCATTTCCATAAGTAAAAAGAGCTTCTGCTTCACCCTCAATTTCCCTGTAATTTCAATGTATTTAATTTTCAGATTGAGTTGATACAAAGAAAAGTGTCATCGCTGAGATGCCAGCACCCATCTGACTTTCTAAGCAGAGCCACAGCCATGAAGATGATTGGAAATGATGTGAAGCACTGCAGTACGTGTAGAAAATGTACCAAGTAAGGTCAAACTTGCAAGCAAATTCACCCGATAAGAAAGAATTGCTTTGATGATTTTTAAAACATCATAGCCACACTATATTGGGTCATCCACACTAGCTTGAATCTTTTTTAAACATTATAATACATTGAAAAATCCAATTTCTTGGATGAAATATTTTTATTTTTAAGTCAAATTCAAGCTTGATTGAAATGTACTTGCAAGATTTGCAAAGTAAGCCAAGTCTGTAAAGCAATCAAGAACTGTTGGTGTAGGTGGCTGGAGTAGTGTCACCCTGATCTCCAAGTTTCCAACACAAGTTTCCTGGTGATGTAAGAGGGAGGGGAGCTCGAGGGCTCAGCATATCCAATAGAGAGATCCTGGTCTGTTGCAACTAATGTATTTAGTTGAGAAAAATAAATGGTAAAGTTTTGAAGCAGTAAAGATGATGAGGGGATGGTGGATGAAGGGACTGGAGCATCTCTCTGAAGAGGAAAGGCTGAGAGACCTGGGGATGTTTAGCTTGATAAGACTGAGAAGGGATCTTATCAGTGTTTATCAATATCTAAAGGGTGGGGGTCAAGAGGTTGGTGCCAGATGCATTTCAGTGGTGCCCAGCAACAGAACAAGGAGCAATGGGTGCAAACAGGCTGTCCAGAGAAGTTGTGGAGTCTCCTTCTCTGGAGTCAAACCCCACGTGGATACATGCCTGAGCAACCTGCTCTAGGTCACCCTGCTCTGGCAGGGGGGTTGGACTAGGTGATCTCCAGAGGTTCCCTTCCAACCCCTACCACTGTGATTCTGCAGCTCAGTGGTTTCTGGATGTCAGTGTACAACCAGCATAACCAGCCTTTTTATTTCTGAGAAATAAAAGTATTCTTCCTCTGTCTCCTTCCGGTTGGAATGTGATTCTCAGGCCAAGGATTCGGTGTTATTTTATTGTCTATCAGCTTTAAAATAGAATTGAGATATTATATATCCGTTTCCTTGATAGCCTGTGCAAGATTTTGTCTTTGAGAGTGTATGAAGCTGCATTTCCCTTGGATCTCTTGCCACGAAGTGCTGTGACCCCTCTCTGCAGCAGCCTCTGTGCCCCGTGCCTTGAAAGGCGGCTGAGGTTCAGCATCCCGCGGCCCAGCCCGCAGGGGGCTTCAGGCCAGACCTGCAGGAAAAAATAGCTTCCAGGTTTAGGATGCTCCCCACAGATTGGTGGGGGGGATGTTAAAATAGAGAGCAGAGAGCCGAGCTGGGAAGGAATTGAGACAGCAGGCTATTTCTGGGTGAAGTGAACTGGAAAGAGCTTTTGTTTCTGTAACAGTTGGCAGAGTCACAGCTCGCTGGCAGAGAAACCCCAGAGCAGGAGATGAGATTTGGGATGGAGGCAAAGCTCACACGCAACTCCTGTTTTCCACAATCTTCTTGCAGAGAGATTGGTAAAGGGGAATCATCTTCCTAAGAGACCCCAGCCTACTCACTCTTGCAGGTTTGCCACGTGCTGTCACTCGTCCTGTTTTCTGTATTATTTTAGGAAGGCGTAAAAAACAGGCAAGAACTTGGAGCACTTACTCCTGGACTACACCCTGGCTGCTCCCATCTCCTCTGCTTTACGTGTAGCTGAGGTCCAGCACATACATCACATTGCAGCACTCCAGCTTCATGCACACACTGGCACTTTAGGAGGCAGAAAAACAACCTCCAGTGCAGTACATCTCCAGCAGCATTGTTTTCTTTTGATGGGCTAACAAAGGAAGAAGCTATTTTAAATAAATCTTTCATGTCATCAAAGAAATCCTCGCGTAGTTAGTCATCTGCTGGGACAAAAAAAGATATCTACATATTGTTTGAGGGGAGCTTTTCTGCTCTTTTACCTTATCTATAGTAACAATTACTTCCAAAAATTCAGAGGAATGAAAACTTAGCAGAGCCCACGGCAGCTGTGACATATACACCTTTTACAGCAGGATCAACACAGGCTCTTACCTGCTTTTTACCCTTAAAATTATTTTAAATTGGCTTGTTGGGACCAAACTGATTTTCCCCAAACTGTGTCTCCAGTTCTGCTGTAGCTTTGGAGATGAGCTAGCTGGCAAACATCATAAAATACCTGCTGTGTCCACAGGCTTTCTGGAACACTTGAAACAGACTCCACTGCTAGAAGCCTCACTTCTCAAAGGCTTCCTTAGGTTCTGTATTTTGATTAGTGCTAAATCACCCATACCCTGTGCACACACACTCTGCACAGGGCATGGCTGGTGCAGGAGGGGGAGGGAGGGACAGAAAGGTCTGAGCAGCTCCTCACACCTCCCCGGGCTTCATTAGTCCTAAGAGGGATTTCGTTTTTCAGGGAAGAGCCTGGGAGATTTCTCACATCCTTCATCTTTCCCCAAGGTGCTCGGGGAAGGGAAGCTGACATGCAAAGACCATCAATATGTGAGCTTAGCCTTAAATTGCCTGTCACACCACGTAGGTAATGTAACAATTACTGGCAGCTCTTGAGGTTAAACTCTGTTGTATGCTGATGTGCACTGCTGCAGAAGGATTTCCTCATGTTTTCCTTAAGGCAGAACATTACACTTTCTCTTTAATGCCTTGATTCTAGAGGCAGCTGATGCAAATATTATTAAAAATAAATAAATAAAATAAAATCTACCTGAAGTTTCTCTTTCTATTTCATTTCTACAGCCACTCCCAATTCCTGTCACTTTTTGCACCAATAATGGTGCAGAATGAGCTCTGTACTGATACAAATCTGCTATGAATCCACAAAGGTTCATTTGCTTATTAAACAACAGCTTTCTTTGATAACCTGGAAGGTACAGCAGCATGAGGCTCATTTACCTCCCAACCATAGCTTCTAGCACACAGGAAAAAGTTGATGGCTCTCCTTCCAGAAACTTCCCTAAGATTCAGGAATATATGAGAAGTACAAGTAAGCAGTAAAGTGATAAACTAAATGTGAGATTCCAATGAGCATTTATGATGCCCTTAGTATTGTATGTATGAAACAAAAGGCTGCAGAAGGAGGTGACTGATGTATGTGACACTGGAAAAGCCAACTTATTATTATGTAGAAGTAATAAACAATATTAAATATATATATGTCTCACATCCTAGATCAGTCTGCTAAGTTTTGACTTAAGGTGAAAAAATGTTACTGTTGTATGAATAAGTGAATATCAGGTCAAAACTCTTTTGAAACCCAAGCTGTTAAAGATGTGGCTTCAACAGTGTTTTATTACACTGCCAGTAACTAATTACAGTGTACAAGACTCTCTAGACATAACTACACCATCACTAATGGGGGGAGTGCTTAAGGAGAATTTCTGAATGAGATGTTCTTTCTTTCTTTTTATTTCCAAGGAACACCACAGCAACAGAGGAGAAAGTGACCCCCGTGACAGAGCTCATGAACCTCCCTATTTAGAGGTGGCACCTGAAAAAAAACAACTTTTTTCCATATTTTTAGATTACTGCAATCTTCTCCCATGATCCCATCTAGCACTGAGGGGCTAGAAAGCTTCTACACTAAAGAGGTAACACATTTAGAGACTTTCTTTTAGAAAATTTGGCAAAGCAAAAGCTCCATTAACATCTGGAGTGCACAGCTCTGTCCTATGACGACATGATCCCTGTCTTAGAGACAGAAAAACTGAGCTATGATCCATCACAGCAGGAAAAAGACACTTCAGCTGTTGATTCCTCAAACAAACTGTGAAAATGGTGACAAGACACTTCAAGCAGAGGGACTTTATCTGAGAAAACTGCTCTTGTATTTCGCTGCAACCAAATGTGTCTGACTGGGATGCAGGGCAGGTACATTTGTTCTGGCAGCCTTTTAATCAAATCTCTTCCCTGGCAGAGAGGCAGTTCTTGTGTGTGACAGTAATGTAGATTTATGGAAAATAATAAGGTGATCAGCTGCCCTGCAGAGTTATTATTTTGTTTCATTAAAAAAAAATAAGACACTAAACTAAACTGCTGGGTTAATGTATGTAATGACATATGGTGCCTGTTCCATAGAAGTTAATGGGAAAACTCCCATTGCCTTCACTTACAACTCAACCAGCAAGTCTAAAACCAAACACTTAGAAAAAAACCTAGTGCTAGGTAAGTACCAGAGCAGTAACCAGCTCATAAATATCCAGACTGTTCAAAGAATTGCTTTTGACTCCATTCTTGCCCCTTCATGTTCCCTGGGTTTCAATATTCTAGCAAATTTGTTTAAGGTAAAATTAATCACTGAAGCATTGAATTTAAAATTAATATCCCAGAATATGAATGGAATATTATTAGGACATGAATTTTAAATTCATAATCATGTTTATGCAAAAATAATTATTAAATTTTTTCACTCATCTACCTCCTGGTAATAATCTCATCCTAATAATAAACTCTGTCAGGTCAATAGAAGTTCTGTCTTTGACTTTACTGGGCACAGGAACAGACACCTAATCAGAGAATAAAAACACACTACATCATCCAGTGCATCCAAGTAAAGCTGCTTGTGTTTCAAACAGCAATCTGCAAAAACACTCAACACTTCTATTTTGTTTTTGCAAATAAAAAATCCCTGGGAAAAGACTATAGAACAATGAATACTAATGAGAAAACTCACAGGGCAGAAATTGGAGATGATGTGGTTACACAGATATAGTCTTATCTTGGAAAGATCCAAGTCAGTAACAAATGCTGTAACAGCTTTGATACAAAGCCATACCTTAAAATCACAACTAGACACAACATTTTGTGTCCATCCTCTTTTTTTTTTGTGGTTATCAGGCCAAGAGACACTTGCAGGAAACTTGACATTTTACTTTCTTCTTTTTTTTAATTAATATTTCCAAAACTTCCTTTCATGCACACAAAATTGCTTATGCTGAAATAGCTGGAAGGATCAGAAGAATCCAGCTGGCTTCACAATTATAAAACTGCAGTTTTCACCAAATGGAGCATCAGCTAAAAAATATCTTTCATTTAACCACAAGCAAAATATCTCGGTCGCAGGCAGGTCAAGTTGAAAAGAATCTACTTTTCCACCAGGATCCAGACTAGCCAGAAAACAAGATGTATCCCACTTTAGAACTCCTACCACCAAGAAATCTCTCACAGCTGAGCCCTTCTTGCAATGGGAGTCCCTCAGAGGAGGTGTTTCCATCACTCCTCTGTAAACACAGTAGCACAATCCTGAGCTTTTGTGACACTTTGCATGATTGAGTAACAGCCTCAGCTTTTAAAGAGAGGCTGTATCATTGGGAACTATCCCAAGCACTTCTCAGAAGTAGAGAAATTATGGTGAGATTTGTGATTGACCTCTAACTGGGCTCATGTGCAGCCTTGCAGCACTGCCCTGCCATCAGAACTCCAGTGGAGATCAACTGCACAGGCTGCACGGACCAGAACCAGAGCAAAAACTACCCAGAGTACTCACTGGTGAACTAGAGGCTTTTTCTGCTGAAATGCATTTTTTTTTAACTGAATGGTAATGGCAAGTGCTTTTTAATATATTTTTTGAAATACCTGAATTGTGCACCATTCTCTGTGCCTTTTCATAGACAGGAGAGTTTGTAACTTAAGAGGGAGTAATCTTGGCAGTTCTCCATCTGATAGTTCAGCTTGCTTGGAAAGCTGCTGATTTTTTTTCTTGTAGAAAACACATACAGCACATTTACTGTGAGCTGCAAAACTGAGGGGTTTTTACCAAGACATTTGTCAATCTCTGTAGACTTAATGGGGGTAGATAAATGGATATAGCAAAGTGAATTAAATGGCAGGGTACTGGGATGGCTAATGGTGCTTATGGTCCTACCGCTACCTCTTGAGATTATGGTCCTATTGAACAGCCCTGTGTGATAATCAGGGAGGGCAACACCAGCTAAGGGCACAACTGCAGCCCTGTGAGACCTTGTGAGTGCTAAGCCAGGACTGATGAGCCATCCCTTCTTTATTCACCCTTCCCCTCAACATCAGTACATACATTCTTCATGGAAAAAATCCACTTGAGAACATCTAAAATTGCTACCTGCTCCTTTCAGCTGCCAACACAGCTGAAATTTCTATCAGGGATGGGGGAAGAGCTGATGGACAAAGGACAGTTACCTGACAGGGATGAGCAGTTCCTCTGAGTGCACTGCGACCTGAAATACTTTTCCCCTTTTCAAATGGAAATGGCAGTAAATATTTGGGATTGACATGTGCCATCTTAACTCGCTCTCTGTAACTTTCAGTCTTCAGCACCAGCAGAAGGTGGGTGTTCATACTTCAACACTTTGCTGCTTGCTGCAAATCATGACACAAGGATAAAGTTTCTCAGATTCCTCGTGGCAGTGATGCTCGGAGCAGCAGAATACATTCTCTCTCTCTTCATTAGCCTTCTGAGTCCCATCCTGCCATTGATCAGCTCACCAAACTCCAAGTGACTTCAACATGAGTTCATAGAGAGCTAACTGGAAAAGTGGGATTTATTAACACGCTGCCAGAGCTCACAGTCTGCTGCTGCTCCCTTATTGATCGGATCCTGGGAAGTGGCATTTCTACCCAGGGAGATTATGGATATCATCAAGGCAGGGGCAGCAGACTGACTGGTATTTTTACAAATTTCATATTGCTTGTTATTCTCCTGGTGTTGCATGGGGGAAAACAGAGGTACTAACAATACAGGAGGAAAATAATCTCTAAGAAGTGAATATAAAAATGAACTTAGAAAAACGTGGCATTTACCCTAGGCAAGAAAATATTTTCTCTGAGTCTTATCAATGGTGCTTTTCAAGGTAGGAGGTCCTCACAATAAATCTTCTTGGCTTTGGGGTTTTTTTCTCACTTAGCTTTAACCTTTCCAGCCACTCTAGTCCTAGAATTATTTTTTTTTCTGATCAGAAGTCCCAGCTGACGCTGGTCTGGGGTTTACCTAACTGGTCTAGGATTTAGAAACTGAGTTTTGCATTCCCATTTGGTACGCCTGGGCTCGAGGTTTCAGGTGGACTTTAATCAAATGCACATTGCCCTTTGCTTGATCTGAACAATCAGCTCAGAAAATTTCTCATTATGGCTTTTGTAAGAAGAAATAATAGCCTGTCTTCTTGCGAGCAAACACAATCTGAATGAACAAAATTAATGGCTGGTTCTCTTTAATTTTTTTCCTCCTACTGATGTGATAGGTTATATATGAGGTGTAATTACACTAATGTCAAAGTCACTGTTGAAAGAGTTAATTTGCTACCAAAAAAAAATTCCCACCAGGGGAATAAAAAAATAAATAAATCTATGGTATGCAGATGAACTGTTTACTTGGTAGCTCTTCTGTGATCAAACTGAAACTAAGCTGAACTGCTGAAACAATAAAAGTAAATTGTTACTTGGGGTTTGCAAACCTCAATTAAATAAATATTATGCAGTAAACAACATTCTGGATTTTAATTAGGATAAAACAACTGGAAAAGAAGTTGCCAATTGTGTTTATCTCATGCTAACCTTCAAATATTTCTTAAAAGAGAGTATGTAACAAAGAGGTTGAGCTTAAAAAAAAGGCACAAAACTTCAGTATCACTTTCATCGGCATCAAAAAGTCATCTTAATATATATTTCCCTTCCTGTAAAGTTTCTATAAAACTTTAAATTAGATAAATAGGGGTATTGATGGTGGTTTTCTAGTCCCAGCTTTTCAATTACTTTTAAGAAAGCAAAGCATTTTGAAAATAATGTGATCAATTTGTTGCACTTGCTCTAACAAGACGAAATAACCATCTAATTACCCAGCCAAATAAAAATGAGTGCTAACTGGGGGGTAACTAATTTTAAATGGCAGGTACCAGGATGGAAAATTACGCCTCATTTTGCATTTTTTTTCCTGGTAGGCATAATGCAAAACAGTATTTCCATGAGCTTTTTAGGTTTTTTGTAATGCTGTGTGTTTTGTAACAGAGTTGAACCCCTTGCTGGGCTCCCAGCTACCAGTATGTCTTTTGCAGCAGAGCTACAGCAGATTTCTACAGCAACTGAGGACATGATCCACGTTCTCATTCCTCACCAGTTTGTCCCAGCTCTGCAGCTGGGTTCCTACAGCAAAGCACAGCTGATCTTTCCAGTTCTGAGCATAGAAGGTAATGGGGAAGCACAACCTGTACCAGGCATTGCCATGGCTGAAAGGAGAAAGAAGACATCTTGATAGTTCCAAGTGGCTCAGCCAACACACCCCTGCCATGCCCTCGGGGTGATGTAATTACTGCCACAGGAGAGGCAGGAATGGTGGCAAATGCATCACACCCGTGGCCATAGGAGCATTGCTCAGTGGGTGATCTAATGGCTGCAAGCTGCTTGTTCCTAGCTCTGTCTGACAGTGGAGAGTGGGTCTCTCCACAAGGAGCCAGGAACATCTCTGGGTGCTTCAGATCCTGAGGATAGCTCAAACAGCAAAGCCTCCAGGATCTTCTGCTTCATGTGGGAGCTGTGCCAGCAGGAGAGGGGAGAGACACCTCTCCCCTGCCTCCAGTGAGCTGAAGAACATCACCTTTGCATAAAAACCCACCCTATTTATGTACACAGGCTGCTCGAGTGTCAATTAAGCTGTCTTCAAAGCATTGAAATTCTAGCCTTCTTATAAATATTGTTCCATTACTCAGCAGCAAGGTGGCACATTCTCAGTGGAAACAAAATTATTGGTCTAAAAATGAAAAGTTAAGCTAGTAAAGTGACAGCAATGACATTTCCAGGGGCTGACGTTTCTGCACAACATGGTGAGCTATTAATTTGTTAATTACTCAATTACATTATTTCAGTGCATACTTTAAGCAACAATTTAAATTGAACCTGAAGATTAAAAACCAAGTGGTTTGGTTTTCTTCCATCATTTTCTCTCTCTATATATATTTTTAGCATGCTCCTGAAAGACCTGCATTCACACCTGCAATAAGGGAATTGCTCAGGTGCTTTCAGACCTCCTTTGTGTGAGGAGCTTGGGAAGGGATCACACATATAGGTGTCAATACCTTCAGCTGCTGCTCCTTTAGGTGATGATAACCTAAATCAACCTTTAATTCCACTTTATTAAAGAGCCAATACCTTAAGAAATGTCATTACACCAGACCTCTCCCACCAGGTAATTTTAATCCACCCAACATTCCGATAGGGAGGGTTTGGGTAAAAACAAAACAAAACAAAACAACCAGAAGACAAAAGCATAAAAGAATTACTTTTTTTTTTCACTAGCAATCTGGAAGTGAGTGCATTTTTGTTTCCCAAGAAAATGACAGAATGGTCTGTACACAGCAGGGCAAAGCGACAAGTCAGAATTCCAATGCAATCTCCAGCTGTTCCTCAGCCAAGACTCACAAATCATCTCCAATGAGCCAAGTCAACACTACAGTCAAGCCTCAGCTGACAGTAGTGCTCTTGGCTCTACTTTTATTCCCTACCTCTTCTCCCCTTAGCCTCCCACTCTCCTTGCTAGCTACTTCCCATGCTTAAAGACAAGTCCCTAAACCAGGGTTCTTGTCCCTGCTTTAGATATCCTAGCACAGAGCAAGACCTTGGCCACCCACAAGACCTCAGCAGCTTTTTTTCTCTGTCACTCAGAGACAAGTGCTGAAGGTCAAAAGGAAAGATTTCCTCCACTCTTATGTACATCTGGCCTTCACTTCCATATAACAGACAGCTTCCAAGTTCAGAGAAGAAAGATTGACAGTTCATGATGTGGAACATCAAGCTAAATCCACCTAATGCGTTTAGAAGAAAATCTATCTTTGAACGCTTGGGTTGGTTTAACACAAAGCCCAGAGCATAGCCAAACTCAGGAGTGACACTGGGGCCATTTCCTTCTCTCCTCACTCCCAGTTCCTCAATATTTGTTTAGATAATGTGTGTTAAAAAAGAAATGAAGAAACCAGCAAGGGGAAATTTGGCAAGTGCAGGTTACCTGTCAAAACTCTACATTTGCACACTCTGGAAATCACCTCTTCTTAAGCTCTCCAATGGTATGAAGAAAATCCATGTTTGAATGATTTAGAGCTCTTTAATTGTTATTTCTGTATGTATCTGGAGGAATGTTGTTTCCTGGGTGTATTCTACTTGCAGAATGTCCACACAAAGAAGGTTTTAAAAAGCTTTCTTGTACTCATCCTCCAGTCTCATCACCTACATTTTCTTTCTATAGATATATGTTTAGGGTACAGCAGAGAACAGGATGCATATGGCCAACTACTCCTCCATTCAAGCTATATTCAGCTGGTCTAGGATGCCTCCCCTGCTGTAAATTCCACTCTAAACAGAATTCTTTCATTAAGTACCAGAAAAGTGAAATGTAGCAGGCTGCTCTCAGCTGGCTAATGTCTTCTCCACAGACTTCTTTGCTGCAGCCAAACAGAAGCTCACCAAAAGACAAATCAGCCAAAAACTCCAAGTTCAGAGTCCTGGAAGGCTGAGAGTAACAGCCTCTGCAGAGCAGGATGCAAAGACCTTGTTTATGGAGATGAAAAGGAAAGTAGGTGAGTTTCATATCAAATGCATATAAAGAGACTGGAAGACAAAACAATAGAATCTAACCTATGAAATATTAATGTCTAAGACAAACACTGTGATCTCGTGTGTGAAATGGGAAGGTTGGGTGCCAATGAGTATGGAGAACAAGGAAAGATGACAGAAAGAGAGAGCACCAGGACAAATTTATGGGAAATCACTGAAAACTCTCAAGGCTGCACTTAAAAATTGACTTTCCTCCTCGGTTTCTCAGTAGATCTTCCAGTGACATCTTACTGCTGCTAAGTGAACAAAGAAGCCCTGGATTTATGGTTAAATCACACACAACAGCAAACATTAATTAATTGTTATTTGAATAGAGTACTGAGAGTTTAACAGTTGTCCAAGTGGAATCTGGGGAGCATTCACTCAAATCTGACACCTCCAGTATTCTCAGTTCCCTTTTCAGCTCCCCAGTGCAGTCAGAGCTGGGATTTTAGCAATGCATGATGCCTGAGGCACTAGTTCCCATGGCTGGGAGGCTAAGGTGGGGAACATGGTAGCTTTGTTTTCCTTGTCACTGCCAGAAGTACTCGTGGTACCTGAGCATGAGAGGATGCAGGTGATTCACAGATTCACAGATATTAGGGGTTGGAAGGGACCTAGAAGATCATCTAGTCCATCATCTAGTGATCTTTTCCTTTTGAAGGTCTCAAGGCATGTATATTTTTATTCCATGTCTCTGAAAGGTCAGTACCATTCAGATCACTTATCAATGATACTTCCTTGCCTATGTATCATTTTTATACCGTGGCATCAGTTTTCCTGGTTCAACAGCCAGCTCCTAATAAAAGAGGATGACATGTATTAGAAGTAAAGAAAAACAGCTGTAATAATAGCACTCCAGTCCTACCTGCTTGTCTCTTCACCTCTTTCTTTCAAAGGCTCCCACGCTGCAGAGCTCAGAAGAAAGTTCCCATTGAATTATCTACCAGAAATCTACTGGCATCTATTGCTGCTTTGGTGCAGCAGCACAGAGGGCAACAGCAACACAGCTCCTCTCACATCCCTGCCCCTCTTCCCTCTCAAAGTTTGGGTCTAGAAGTAAAACCTGTTGCAGGAGCTGAGCATTTTATAAACGAAACTCATGGTTTCAGACAGATTCCAGCTCCAACTGACAGCTCAGCCCCCCCAGGACCACAGAGCTTGCCCACTGCCCCCCCTGCTCCTGGGGAAGCAATTCCACCAAATTCTCACTGATCCTGGAAGGCAAATCAACTAAATCCCAGAAGCAACAGCAAACACATCAATACACTTTTCTCCAGCAGCCCGCTGCTATTTATACAGGTGACTGTGAGCATTCACACATCAAAAAAAAAAAAGTGGTATTTTGGCATATCTTCCAGGAGCAATTGTCTCCCTAACGGATAGCATGGTAAATAAGCTGTCCCTGATGAGGAAAGGATGCTTGAATCGTTACAGCAACAGCCTGTCATGAAAAGGATGCAGATTCACTTCCCTGACAGATTTCCCAAGGTTTTTTAGAAATCTCACAGGTTCCTTTGGGTTTCTGTACAAGGATCTAGGTGGCTTTTAATGCCACAATTAAAATTTCTGTGCTTTTCCTAACTTCACAGAGGAATTATCAAGACTGATACATTAAAGAACGAAGGGTTCATTAGGGAGCTGATGGCACAAAGCTTTGGTGTCTAAAGTGGATGGGAGCTTTGGGGAAATAAAGCTTCCAGCCTGAAACTGGTTCCACAAGTGATTATTAGTTCAAAAGGGCAGAGGAGCAACTCTCCTCTGCTGCCTTCATAAGGCATAGCAGCTACAGAACTGCTGAGTTGCAACTCTGCCCCCCAAAATCCCCTTTGAGAGGGGCCCAGAACACCTCCCAGCAGAGGATGTTTGGGTCTCTCTTCCTGCATGGCAGAGCTTCCATCATTCTTGCTGCCTTCAGGGCAGAGATGGGACAAATACAATTATCCAGTGTTTTTCGTGGACAGGCAAGACAATTTTGCATATATATTTATATATATATATGTTAAAATAACATCTTGTGCATATCTTGCAGCCCAGGCATTTGCACAGCAATCTGTGAAATCTCATTTCTGAGATTAAGCATTTAAATAGTCTTGGCCTGGATATTCTTCATCACACTAACACCACTTTTACAATGATCTGGGCCGAAAGGTTTATTATTACAATCACCCTCTCCCTTTATTACCACAGTCATTGTGGGCTTCAGAAAGAATGAGATCAGTGATAGGCTCCTGTTGATGTGGAAGTAGTTGGAAATGTCCATTAAAAATTGCCCCAAGAACTGAAGTTCTTTTCATTTGTGTCTTAATGAAGACACTGCCACGAGTCAGGATGTGGAGCCTGTTTGGTGTTGATTGTTAGTGCAAAGAATAAATAAGAATTAAGATTGATTAGAGTAATTTTGGCACTAAAAAAGCTAGTGTACTGCATGTCCTTGCCAGTGCTCCCCCGTGTATCAGAGAAATAGCTGCAAGGACTGGAGAAGCAGTAACTTTTGGAAAGTACTGCATCTACTGCAGAAGCACCACATTAAGTAGACCATTTCCAATGAATCCCAAATGCTCATGTTCATTAGCTTTTTGTGAAAGCAGAATACCATGCAAAATGTACATTGCACAGCATGACATGTACTCGTGCCCTGAACACTGAAAGAAGTCAAATCACATCCCCAGATTAAACATTCATGGGAAAATAAATAAATATATATATACACATATATATCTGAGCAAAAGAAATATTGTTCTTTAGAACTGCAGTCGAACAGAACTGGGAAGACTGATTTCTCTACACAATAGCATGAAGTAGATGTATTTTAAAATCAGCTAATATCTGCTTTATAGACCTTTAAACCAGCAAATAATGTATTTTGCTATTACTTTAGATAAACAGTGCACGATGAGTCTGGGGACTTTGTTCAGCGTGCAATAGGATATTAAACAGCAAATGTGTCAGTTATGTTATTAAATCAAAGTCTCAACGTTTTTATATTAGCTTCTTTTATTTATTTATATAACCTGAAAGACAGAGCCTTATATAAACAATGTTCTCCATAAGTAAGGGACGACAGGAATGGATGAGGAAAGAAGCAGATTTAATCTCTAAGGCTTTGCTTAGACACAGGAACTCAGTAGCCTGGCAGAATGAAGCTCAAAACTGCATCTTCCCCTCCATGTACCCTCTGGGTTTCGCCTAAAGAAACTCTCCCCACATGGCCCAAAAGGACCTTCAGTTTGGACACATGCTGAGGAAACTTTGTTCTTTGGTAAGTGGTAGGTATTTCTGCTTTTCGCACAGACAAATCAATGTGTCAGACATCAAGGGCTTCACAAACAACACTTTGAACCAGTAAAGAGATTGAGTTCACTAAACTGGATATGACAAATGTCAGCATTGACTGGAACAATTACTGGGTTTCCTTGTATCTTTATAAAAGGTGCCATCTATCTCATAGTATTTTTTTGCCATGTAGGTGAGCTGGACCAAAGTAAAAAATGGATTTAAACAGGAATAGTCATTTGTTTTTACTACTATGATCACTGTATAAATTTTGCAGGTGGAGAGGATCAGGATGCTCTTGGCTACCACATATTTATTGCTAGTTCTCTTTGTTCATTTATAAAAAGTAAAAAATGAACAAAAATATTCTTTAACTCACCAGGGAGTTATGAACTGTCACATTTATTGATAACAAGAGGAAATGAGATCTGTGCCCATTCCCCTTGCTCAGCATTGATGTGGGAAAATCCTAAAGCCACTGGAAAATGTGGAGCCTGTGTTTCTGAGTGCAAGGCAAGGGACCATCCAGTTTCAGCACTGGTGCTACCCCAGTTTGACATCTGTGACTCCAGGAATTTCAAGTGAATCATAGTGGAGCGGTGAATCAGACCCCTGTGGTAACTCCTTCTTCTTCATTTTCCAGTTCACCAAAGAACTTTCTGTCTACAGCAGGTCAGTGATATATTTTTACATGTCTCTGACTTTAACAAAATGTTTCAGTGTCTGCTGAGCTGTGATCCAGACCTATCTCTACACACTAAAGATGATGTCAGTAATCCATATAATCAAATCTGAGGCCACGGCCAGGATGCTACATTGGATGGACCAGGGCCAAGGACAAATGCTTCATAAGAAGGTAGACTTTATGAAAGCAGATATTTTATTGATATTCACTTTTATTGTGGAAATCTATGGCATATTTCTCTACAAAGGTATTTTTCATTAGTGTTTTTGAAGGAGTTATGAATCTTTCCTAGCAGAAGTCCAGCAGCAGGATTCTCTGTAGAGGGAAGATAATGTTGACTACCAGCACAGCCCAGCATGGCCCATTGGCTTCTCCCCTGTGGACACCTCAAGGTGACCCTTCTGTCCTCCCAACAGCCACCAGCATTACAGATGTGGAGCATATCCTGCACAATCCTGCTGTGGATCTCCAGGCATCTGTTGGCAACACCTCTTTGGTCCCTGGCAAGCACTGCAGGCCTGTCCTGAACTCCTGTGGGTACACATCAGGGACAGAGCAAAAAGCAACACAAGAAGAGGGATGGAGAAAAAGACAGGTATGATTTTGAGGAGAGAAGGAACCCAGTACAAATAAAAGAGAGAAGATCTCTGTTGAGTCATTGGATGATACAACTTAACAACATGAAGAGCAAAAATTAGTGGCTTTTTACACACAAGGTAATGGCTAAAGTCCTCAAAATAACCTTTGAATGCAGCAATTCCAGCTCCTTGATGTCCTTTTGTGCTACTGAAGTTACAGAAGTCAAATTGCTTAAGTAACTCTATTAACTTGCCCTGGACTACTGGAAATAGTGCAAATACAAACAGCCAGGACTATGTCACCAGGACCCAGAGAAAGAAGCTTAACAAGAGATTCACAAGTTTAAGACAATATTTAATGTTTAGTCCATTTAAGCCCTCCGTGCTCTTGGAGCAAACATTCCTGCCCCTAAATGCCTCAGAGAAGAGCACATTCCCTTGGTTCTGCAAGGCTGGTCACCTAAACAAGAATGATGTCAGGTCATGAGTTCAGTGTCAGAACTCTCCTAGTGTCAGAACTCTCCTGTTCTGGAAGAAAATGCCACAGGACAAGCTGGGACAAGCCAGGGCAAAAGTCTAAAGATAAAGCCACATCCCGAATTTCCCTAACCTATCAGCCCTTTTCCTCATTATTTCCTTAACTCATTTGCCTCATGCCCCTCTGTTGAGCTTGAAGCCCATCACAGGACTAGGATGTTTTGCTTCCAGACAGAGCTACAATTGCTCCTCATCAAACTTAAATCCTGACCATGAAAAAAAATCACATTTATCCCAAATCCTGCCACAGAAATCCAGACTTCAGCTTCCATCTGAGGAGGTTTCTCATGGTTCTCTCAAGCTGTTCTGAAGCTCACTGCCTGGATACCTCTACAAGGATGACACAGGAGTGGCAGTTGTCCAGGTGTGTGCAGATGCTGCCATCTTGCTACAGAGGTACCATTTCTTTGTGGCAGACAAGCAAGGACTGTGCTGCAAGTAACATTAAAAGAAAAACGAGGTTGGAGAGCTGTGCTGCCAGACAGCTCTGTAAACACAGCTTTTACCCTTCGTGTTAAGTACAGAAACTTCTGCAGCTGGAGAAATGAATCAAGAAATATGGATCAAATGTTACAAGCACTAGAGCTTGAACGTGCTCTCAAGTGCCACCTGGTTCTTCAGCACAGCCACCCTGAGAGGTGCTGAGTTGGGATGATCTCAGTTAGCAGGGCCCTCACATCCCAACCACGCAGCATCACTTTGAACTAATTGCTGAAAATGGCACAACAAGGACAAAGTGCAGCAACCTCACCCTTTTGTAAACATCCAGTGGCTGTACCTGCCATGAGAGTCACACGAGTGAAGGGAAAGCCACAGGGACAGGAGAGCTGGTGCTGCCCCAGCACCTCGTCCCGATGCTGGAGCTGCATCATGTCCTTTTGCAGCATCCCTGACATCCTCTGCCTCACATGAGAGGGTTTTGTGGTTGAGCTGCTGTGTCCTCTGACAACTTCAGCAGCACGAGGCTGTTGGAGGACAACGTGCTGGAATTTAATAGCTTGTTGTTCTACAAACTGCTCGCCTACGTAGTTGGCATGAAAGAAAAGCACTGGTGTTGCTTCTATCTGTACTTCAGCCTTTTCCAATAAGATACTTTTTTCTTTTTTTTTTTCTGAATCCAAGTCCCCTCAATGAGCCCTCAGTTTTTCACTTCCCATCCAAACCCCAGCGTGCACAGTGACTCATGCATAAAAGATTAGTAGCCAACTCATGCAATGCTTGTGTAGGTATACTAGATGAAGGAGGCTAGAGATCTCCAATTTGTAAAGTTATTATTCTGTAAGCAGAGTTTGCTATGCAGCAAGTGTAGAAAATTCAGAAATCTTTATTCAGGTAAGATGCAATACTGATCTTCGTTGCATTTTCATTTTGGCAGAGATTTTTAAGGACCTTATCAGTTATCTTCTCCCAATTACAGTACCAGAGCTCCACCTACAATGAAGCAAATCCCTCCTATCTTTGCAAAAGCACAACATGTGAATCTGACTTCCACATTAATCCTGGAAAAAAACGGATGCAGACTAAGCAGTGTTAATAAGGCAATTATCACGCAAGCAGCACATTTTTTTCTGTGATTTCCTAATTAACTTGACTTTCAACTGCTTATTAATAAAGCAGTTTCCTATGCGTCGACTTGCAGCATATTGTAAACAAATTTAAGATGCCATTTCCTGCTCCATCATTTACATCACACTGTTAATTCACGCTTCTGTTTGTTTTTCCTATTTGCTAATGCATTTCAGAGAAAACTCTATATCATGATGGGGGAAAAAAAAGCAATATTAGAAACAAAAAAGCAGATTTGTGGATTACTTTGTATTAAATTATGCACCCAGGGAATTTTTTTTTCACAGTATGTGAAACTGCACGCCCGTAACCTGGACAAACTACCTCCTCCTGCATCAGTGTTTGATTTCCCTTTCTCCAACAGATGCTGCTGACAGTTTACTAAACGGTGCACTGCTTAATGAATTTAGTAGAGGAAAAAGAACATTTATTTTCATACAAATTAGATCATGCATGAACTATGTTAACTGCAGTGTTTGGGGAAGAAAAGGCTTCAGCCCAGTAAATGAGTGGGAAAACACGATTCTCACTCTTTCTGATGTTTAACACCAAGAAACTTGCAACTCTTCTGATTTGCTGTTTCGTGTAAATGCCATCCCATGGCTAAATTTTTCAGAGTCAGCAACTGAAACATCCAGCCCTTTGAAATTCCATCTCTTTGGTGGTGCAGCTGCATGTGCCCGAGCACAATATGATGTTGATGCACACGGTGTTACAGCGAGTAGTATTTCTCAAAGGAAAACAACACACCTTTGCACATTCTGACTGACTGTTTAATAACGGGAGAAAGCATTTCTGACTGAACTTCTGTTGAACGTTGTGTGAGCATTTAAAGGCTGGGGAAATCTCTTCTTGTAGTATATAACCTGCACCACAACAGGCTGACTAATGAGTCAGAGAGTGCCGAAACCCTCAGGTCCCATAAACATCCACTAATGAGATGAAACAAGATCTAAAGTGCTCAAATGTTGAGAAGTACAGAATGTAGCTCACGATGTACTCTTCACAAATTAGTGAAGGGTTGCTATGGCTCCTTAATGAAATGTTATTATGTTTTAAAACAGAAACCAGACATCTGGGGGTGGGGGGGGGGGGTTGGGAGGAAATGGGAGCGAGTGTTTGAACACCGTTGTCTAGGCTTCCTTTCATCAGCCAGCTGAATTTGCTTACTTGTCTTGAATCAGTGGATCCATTTCTTCAGCTGGTGCAGTGCCTTGCAATAAAGCCCAGCAGTGTGTGCCGTCTTCCGCTCCCTGGGAAGTAGAAATCTCTGCTATGGGAGAGGAGGCTTCTGGAGGAAAGACTATACGAGCTGCTCTTGCCCGGCTGTAAAGGTCCCGTGTCCTCCCGCAGCGACAGAGCATCCGAAGGATCGGCCAATGTCAGCGCGCCAAGAGAATCAGCACATTCTAGAATCACCAGTCAGACGGTCCCAAATCTCAGCCCTAAAGTGTTGAGAAGGCTAAACTCAGATGTCAAAATAAGGATTTTAAAGTTATTTGAAGGAGGCCATTTCAATTTCTTTCCTTACCAACTGAGAGAGAAGATAGATAGATAGATAGATAGATAGATAGATAGATAGATAGATAGACAGATAGATAGGCTGGCATAGATGTCCACATACATGCACAAAAACCTATATATAAAAAATATGAATGAGACAGGAAAGGGTTTGGCTTCAACTACAGTAAGCCTTAGGATTTCCTACCTCTCAGTACATCAGTAAACACTGGCTTTTTAAACAGAGCCCAGCACACACACAGCTACTTCCCTCCTGAGTTACAGAGCAATGACTGTATTACAAGCTTCAGTAAGAACTAAATACTCCAACTCTGGCGTTGGATTTAACTCTGAAACCACTTCCCTGAGAGGAACGGGTTAAACTAACTCCAAGAGATACTGAGACACACACTTCCTCCAGCGAATCCTGAAAACACTTCTTTAAATGCATCCTTTTAAAGTTTCTTTTCAGCGGCTGAAGTGAGGGAGGACCACGCTGACAAAGATTAAATGAGCTGACATTCACTCTCCAGCAGTCGGGGATGCAGAGGCCGCTGCTGGCACCGCATATCAACACCCTGCGTAGGCGGCCGGCACGGCCCCCGAGGGTGCCTTTGAGAACTGATTCCATCTTTCTTAACAAACAAGCACACAAATACCCGTCCGTTTAAAATTTGATTCATCTTAAATCCATCCTGTCGAATCCATTTAATTCTCCTGCCCTCTGTCTTACCTGTGGCAGCACCTCCAGCCCGAGGCCCGTCTCCCTCACGGGGATGGGACTTGAGATCCCGAGGTGGCGTCGCCTTTCGAGGGTCCCTGTTTTCCAATCCAAATAGTTTGACTATTTCAGACTAGCTTCTGCTGGCGACTCTGATAATAGCTCTCTAGGGGGAAATGTTAAAAATGGAGAATAGAGCCGTAGAGTTCAGATGCCTGACAGCTCCTCCAGGCTTGGCAAGCCTACAAATGACAGGCCAGGGCCCGTGCGCACACCTAATGACTATCAGCCCAAATTGCAGGACGGGGTTGGAATACCTTCCTATCAATCATCCTGGCTGCTGAATCAATTGAATCGATACATCAGAGCAGAGGCCCGGCCCATTTCTTTATTAGAGTCACTGAAGTATTTCTTAAATGACTGAACTGCCCCTACAGATACCTGAGCTGGACAAGCAGATGATTTTCTGTGGCACACATTGTCCCGGGTGGCATTTTAAGGTGCTCTGGCGACTTCTTCCTACCTTAAAAACTTGAGTATGACTTCACCAATTCAACACCAATGTGAATTTGTAAAACAAATAATTCAAACTACTCAGCAAGACCTGGCTCTCAATTCATGGGTAGGAGCCCAGCACCCCCAGCATCTGTGACGACGACGTTTGCAGGAAGAATAATAAATCAACATTGCAATGACAAGGCATCTGACGAGGCTTGAACACATATAGCTTCCTGGGGGAAAAATTGTACATGAAAACAAGCACTTCAGTATGCAGAGTGAGGAATAAATCTTGCCACTTAAACTAATCATCATGGTAAAAATAACAGATTGGATTAAAATCATCTTTACTCTTTATTAATTATACTATTTTCTTCCTCTAATTACAGTGTTCACATCATGTAGTGCTACACATGCATTTGCAACAGTTTAAAAGACGGATGAAGGAAAGTAAAGGAAAGAAAGTTTATTTCTGTTTATGTGTACACATGGTCTGATTATCTTCCAGTCATTCAAATACTGAGCTGAACAACCTCATACTGGAAAAGCCACATTGATACTACAGTTCTGGAATCAATAGTCCCAGAGCAATTACTTCACATTTCCATGAGAAAAAAAAACAACACAAAAAAAAAACAAACAAAAAAACCCCCCAACACATTAAAAGACTCAAAGTGATTCCCAAGTGATTCAGATGATTTATGATGTGATTTCTATTTATTACTACCTACTCTTTCAGATTTTTTAATACCAACATAGAGGTCTCAGGACAAGTTTTCCAACTAATTTGGTCTTCTTCCATTTGGCAAACACTATGTCTAATGGAGCTTGAAATTAAACCAGCTTTTTTGGTTACTTCCTGCTTTGCACAAATCCCAGCAGTGCTGACGGGCCCTCCTGTTCACGGGCTGCAGTAGAAGAGGCCCAAAAGAAAAAAACATATTATTGTTGCTCTCACACATGCTCTGCGAGGTTTGAGTCCATGAATGAAGTCAATAGGAACAACCATGTTGAAAATGTATAAACATAATAGTATAGAATATTTTGATTTTTACTATAAGTAGAAGTGATTATTTATCTGTCTAACTGCCTGTGCTGGGAAACATGCAAGTGAAATGAAAGACAAAGCAGTAGATGCCGTTACCACCTCACTTGGAAGCTGCCAACATTGTCTTGGAAATCCTCATCTCACTAAATTAGGAGTGCATGTTACTTAATTAAAGAGGCTTCCTCAACTCTTATTATTTCAATCAGTCAAATAAATACACTCACAGATAAGTTGAAGTTTGTCTTTTTTTTTTTTTTTTTTCTTAAGGGTACTTGATCTTTCCCTGCATCTCAGAATGTTTGGACAATCTAATCTGCTCAGAGAGATGAGCAGTGATGCAAGCCATGTTCTGTAATGTCTGCGAAACAACTGACAGCCACAACCTGGGCTGCTTCTTGTTCATTTGGGAACTAACATATGTATTTGAGAGTTACTCATGCTGAGCACTAATAGATTAGTCTTCAACCAGACTTTTAGTTTTCAGCTCCAAAGTAACAGTGGTACCTGCACATACGTACCAGCTACAGCTACAAAGGATATTTCAATTTGATTTTACAGTCTGGCACTAGGAAAATTATTTTGCTGTTTTTTTCCATTTGTTTGCTCTGTGCCATCTGTTTAATTCTTCATTAATACTTTATTCCACTCTTTCCTGCATTGCAGATGTCTCCCCCTTTTCCAGTATACCCCATGGTTTAGCATTGCAAAGGGGCTGGGTTTTGCCAGCGCCATCCCTCATGGAAAACATTCAGAGTCACTGAGTTGACCAGCTGTGCTCTTTCAAAACATACAAATCTGCTGGAGGGCAGTGACAGATTGACACTGTCCAAGATTTATGCTCTATTTTCCAAACATTTCCAGGGAGATCATGACCTTGTTGTGGATTTTCTTGGGGCAAAAACTTCGAATTATTAACTTTGCAGGATAGGTAAATATATAGATCAGTGCTTCTCTCAGCAGACGATTGCCAGACTATTAAATGACTGCTTTTTTTTGGTACAAAAGAAACCCTCAACTCTCTCCTTCCCTGAAAATCTCCTCATAAATGTCTCTGATGGCAGATCGTTAAATGCTGAGCTGTGGCATTTCCCCGAAGATATAATTATAAAGCTGTGGGAGGAAAAGAGACAACTCTTTCGACCACACTTTTCTTTCTTTTATGGCTATGTAGTTCTGTGGCTAATCTGTATATTGAATTTAATTTAATCACTTCTGTTATTTCTACTAGTTAGATAGCAGTCATTTCATTCCGATGTATTATTAAATTATTTATATGGGACCTTCTACTAGCTCAACTTCATTAAGAAGGAGTTAAAAGTTTATAAGCTCAGAAATAGCATGACTGTTTGAGGTCATGGCAAGAAAGCCATAGTAGAAGAGGATTAAATTTCCATACGTCAAGAAAGCCATAGCAGAAGAGGATTAAATTTCCATCCCAGTATGCATATGGCTGTGTATGAGCTCGATGCCTAAAACCCCATTGCCACTAGAGATGCAGCATATGCAGGCCAAGGAATTTGCACATGATGAGGAGCCAGAGCCCAGCCACTCCCCAGGGTTCATTGGCTTTATTGATCAGGTCTCCACTGGCACAGCAGCTGAGACACGCTGGGTGCATGTAGATACTGACATTAAAGCTAATCCTGTAGTGAATCCCACCAAAACAGCCTGGAGTTGTGTCACTGCTTAAGAAGCTTTGAAAAGTTAAGTTGTCTGGAAAAGAGTCTACTCACTGAATCTTCCTGAAATTGTTTTTCTTCGATATTACCTTGAACGGTGTTTGAATCCAGGAGGAGTGATTGTGTAATACCATACTATTCATTTTTGCCAAGGGCATCACAGTCTGGTTTTAGAAGCTCAAAAAGAAGACAGGGATGCTAATCCAGGGTTGCTAAACCATCCCACTCACCAGTACCACACAGTTAACATAACACAGGATTACTGACCTTACCTGCTCAGCCTTCTATGACAGTTTTCTAGCACTTTCCCTATCTAATCCATGCTATTGCCTACTTCCACTCCCCCATTCTCACATACACATATGAACCCCATGAAGCACCTCTCAGGAATCCCCCTGCAATGCCAACCCAGCTGGTGGGCATCACAGCAGAGCTGCAGGCTGGACTCACACGCAGACCCTGTCCTCGGCACTTCTTGCTGAGCTAAACGAAAGTCTCTGAGCAGAGAACAATGTGATCAGCTCTCCTCAGCCCTGATACTACTACAGGCAACTACCTGAAGTTAAGATTTATTCCAAAATTACCTCTATTTAGTAAGCTTAACTAGAAATTGGCTGGGTTCAATGGACAATGACTTTGTATGGCTACATTTATTTTCAGCACATGAGCAATTCAGTAATTATCTGTACCACAGCTACATTCTTCCTCTCACACGTGCACTGACTTAGAAGCATAGAATCACAGAATGGTTTGGGTTGGAATTGATCTTTAAAAGTCACCTAGTTCAATCCCCCTTCAGGGAACAGGGACATCTGTATCTAGAGCAGGTTGCTCAGAGCCCTGTCTAATCTGACCTGGAATGTTTCCAGGGATGGGGCTTCTACTACCTCTCTGGACCAGAGGACCAGTGTTTCACCACCCTCATAGTAAAATTTTTCTTCCTTCTATCTAGTCTCAATATCCCCTCTTTTAGTTTAACATCATCACCCCTTTTCCTGTCACAACAAGCCCTGCTGAAAATATTGTCCCCATCTTTCCCCAGTACTCAGTAGCTACTGGAAGGCTACAATAAGGTCTGCTCTTTTCTAGGCTGAACAACCACATCTCTCTCAGCCTTTCTTCAGAGGGGAGGTGCTCCAGCCCTCTAATCATTGTTGTGACCCCCTCTGGACTCACTCCAAAAAGTTCATGTATTTTTTGTGCTGAGACTTGATAAAATATATGTTCAAACATCCCCTAAAATGTGAACTTTGTATATCAAGTGTCCGACCACAGATGATGAGAAGTTATCCACCAATGTTATTTTGGGGCCAACCTATTTTCATTCCCAAACGTGGTATTACTAAAGTCAAAAGTTACCGAAAGAAGAACAAAATTTAGAGCACTAGAGTTTGAATTTCAAAGACTGAGATGTTTCCTAGCCACGTGCTGACTGGGCATGTGGTTAGTTTCCATGATCTTGAAGTATTCTAATTACTATTTTTACAACAGTGCTGCAACTATCTTCTTTCAAAAACCTGGCCATCTCCCACAGCTGCTGGGGAAACAGCTCAGAAGTTCTTGTTGTTAAATTATACAAAACATGTCATGTAATATACATAGTCAGAACAGATTATAAGAACAGGGGACATGTGAAAGAGAAAGATAGGAAAATAATAAGGGCTTATCTACCCCCAGTTGTTATTTGACTTAGCATGATTTTAAATTAATCTAGCTAAACTAGTGAAAATACTTTGTAAGCCTCATAAACCATTTTTACCGTGGTTTAAATCAATTTGAAAAAAAAAAAAACAAAAAACAAACCCAAAACAAAACAAACAGATTAAAGTCTTGGACACGGGAACTCGTTACCATGAGTAACAGATTTCTGCACCACAGGCAATCTGTGGTTTAAGTGGAATATGTCACAAAAAACTGAAGTAACACTGTCTGTAGAGACGTTCCTTTTAATTTCTCTGAATTACCCAAGCCCCTAGGAAATGGTCACCTCCAGTAAAAAGAGACCAGGTGAGGTGAAGCAGCAAATGTGCAAGTGGAGAGCATGGACAGTGCTTCAAATCCACACCGTGGGGGTAGAGGTCACATGATAAACATTCAAATAACACAAATTTATCACTCTGCTGAGGGCTCTTTATAACATCATAACGCCAGAAGAACAAAGCTGGAGTGTTTTCTTGCTTAAATAGGATTTTCTAGCCCTTTGTTGATTATTTGGTTTTAAAGAAGTATCAGTTTGACTAGTTTCAGTCTTCCTGCATTGCAGCTTCTGAACCTAAGCTGCAGGAACCACAGCATTTGAAAACTTAGTTAAATATTGCCAAGCCCATCAAAGATCACTGCAATCAACTGAAAAATTACCATTAACCTCAGTGATCTTTTGCATGTGTGCTCACTGCACTCCAGGGTCTGACATGTAAAGCTACTGCTTTTATAAAACACTTTGGAAGATTAGAAGAAAGAGGTATGAGAAATGAGCTGCTCTCCAGCCCAGACAGCATCTTTACAGTGAGGATAATCATATTTGCTGTTAGAGGTGGACAAAAGTACTCAAAGTGAGTTACTTATTTAATGATCAAAAGTCTTTGTAATTCTTTTGTAAAGTGTTACTAAGATTGTATTAAAATGGTAATAGTAATACCCTTAAGAACAGCTGAGCAAGGCACTTCTGAAGAAACTCAATGACATATACTGTTTGAACAAATATCTCAGACTTCTATATGTTTGCTGTTTATTTCCTCTGCTATTTATACTCTTAATTCATAAATAATATTTCTTTTTTCAATTTCTCAGCTTATCTGGCTGGTGTTCTTTCTAATTGCACCACAAGTTGGAAGAATTAAAAACAATTTCCATGCCATACCAGGGCAATGCCAACATGTTTTCCTAAGGAACCTCTTTCCTCTCTGCCACAAAACTGCATTTGAAAAAAAAAATAGATAAATAATCAGAGCAGGTTATGTAATAAAAAACACCTTTCAAACATTTTTCTAACATCCCCCTAACTACACCTTGAGCCCTGACCCCAATTCTCCAGGGAGCTCAACTGAACTCCTTTGAAAAAAAGCGTTGCATACAATTTTTTAAAAGCAAGGGATATGTTCTGGTCTGGCTCCCTGCCACAAAAGCAGGGACACTGAAAATTAAAAATGACATTCCTGGCTTTTATTCACACTACCAGCTTCTTTCTCAATCTTACACAGCAGACTCGTGTTGTCACTGACCTTTGTGGTGCCGTAAGAAGAAGGAAATGTTTGACACAATAAATCATAATGTCTATTTTGGTGTAATTGTGTATATTTTTTTTTCCTTTAATCAAGGTGAAATATAGGGCCACACTCTCTTCGGGGAGTTCAAATAAGCCCTAAATCCCAGGAAAAATTAATTTTCTTGTCCTAATCAAATCCCTAGTTTATATGATCTTGTTCATGGCCAAATTTAGTTTGGCACGTTAATACTGAGACAATTGGGTGCAGGGTACTTTAGAAAACAAGTTAAAATTTCATATTGCTGAAACCCAGCCTATTATGTCTACCTGCAGTGAAAAGTGTTTTTAAATAAACCCCTTGTGTACTTGGGGCTAAATTATGAGCAACTTCATACTCAGCAATGGTTACTCCAACCCATTTTCAGGTTCATTACCTTATTTCTGAGTCTGAGCTCTATGTTAAGTCCCAGTAGAATTTCAACTTTATGGGGTTAAATGAATTGGTGGAAGGGTTGGGACCAGGACTAAATGCTATTTGTCCTTCAACATCTTTGTGTTTCATTCTATGAATATTTCATATAGAAGAAAAGCCTTATTTCTGCATCCAGCAAATAGAGGTCTCTAGGATATGCCACCCAGCCAAGAAAAGAAGGAATTCTATCAGTGCTCCTTGCCAAGGAGAAAAGGGGGAAATGCAGCTCCAGCAGCAAGTATCAGACACTTGAAACTGTTTTATCTCCCCCAGAGTTACATCTTCACTTGGCAGAAGAGAGTGTGGCTGCTGCTGCACCAGCACCAAAGCCCGAGAAGATCCATAGTAAGTGGGTAGTTAAAACCATAGTTGTGGTTAAGAGATTTTGGTTGCTTGTTTGTTTTCAAAACTGAGTCTCCGTATTGAAACTTGGTGTGTTTGTTTAATTATTGAAAGATGAGCAGTAGTGGGGAAACCTACCATAAGAGCTGCCCAGGGAATTCCTATAGATACTGAGAGGGGAGCTTTGGAAAAAGGGCAGTAAGACAATTCTGAAAACCCCAACCCTCCAGGAGCATCTAGAAAAGAGAAGCAGCTCTGACAGTTGACCTGCACCACAGTCACAGAGAGGTTTTCACTCAAAGTGTCCAGATGATAACCCATTTTGCACAGATTATTTCTGGCTTTATCTTCTCCAATTTACTAAATTGAGGTGGTTTATTTTCCAACCTGCCATCAGATGGATGATTGCACTGAAATCCAGACTCTGCCTTGCGTGGTTTTAATCAAAGTCCATATTATTAGGCTTGTTGAGGCACACCAATGCTGAAGATTTTACACTTTATTGTCAATCAAAAGATTCAAAACTCCCAACAAGTTTTTAACTGATTAATTTCAGTTTAAAGACTATTTTTAATGGCACCAAACACAAACACTATTTCAAGGGCAGTGGAATTTGTTAGGGTTTTCTTTGCAAAGGAGGAATAAATAATAGTGATGGGGTGTAGAAATCAGATTACCTTGACCCTAGGTTAGAAATTAGCTTTTGATGCAAACTCCTCACACACCTCCTTCAGGACTGAAATCTTGCACAGAAAAGGGTGTTTAGTACCGAGCAGTGATTCCAGGTCTCACTAATTTGATCCTACTATGACATTTAAATATTTCTGCAGTATTCTCACAACCCTTTCCTATTAAACATAAAATAAATATATTTGTACTTATTAGAAAGGGGAGGTGAGCATTTATGACACATTTTTGGAAAGCTATTTATACATTTTCAAAGCCAACAACACCCATCATTTTTTTTAATTAATAATGTGTGTCACAGCCTTGATATTTATAGGTAGAGGTTTTTCGCAAGAAAATGTTAATTACTTTCACCAGCCATGAGCAGAATATATAAGAAGCCATTTATAAATTAAACACAGTAGTTTGTGGTTTGAGGAAATGAGAGCTAAACTGAAATTATGTTTAGATGCAGAAAGCAGAAATACATACTGATTTACTACAGCATATCAAAACATAATCAACAGATGGCAGAACACTACGGGGTTGGGGGGGGTTTGTATGGTTTTTGTTTCTCAGCACGCATTTATCCACATTAGATTTATGAGACAACAGTGTCAGACCTTAATAAGGAGGCACAAATAACTGTGTGTTTAAAAACTGTGTCAACTGGAAGATGGAAGAAGAGGAAAGAGATCCACTAATGGATCTAATGTCTATATTGGGATAACTCAGTGCTAAAAGGCAAAGAGATTCAAAAGAGGGTAATGTGCAATATGAGACTGACTTTTAAATTCAAAACTGGCAAATGAGCAGAGAAAAGACCTGAAACCAGGCCTCAGTGTTGTCCGTATCTCCTAATTCAGGAAAATATAGCACAAGAGTACAACAAAAAAAAGATCTTTGGAAGAAAACTCTCTAGGCTGAGGCTACAGCTAGTGCTTGTTCCAGGTATTTTTGGGAATTCTTCTCCAGTCCAGTCTGTGAAGCTATATTTCTCATGCAAGACTAGATTAACACCTAGTACATTCCTTTTATCTTCAACCCTGTCACATTAAAGTTAACTACACTCTCCCAAGTAAATACACATCCGCATACCCTTATACACATGCACACACCTGTGCTTTCAGTGGCCCGTGTGGAATATTTCCCTGCAGTCACTGGAAATGCCTCAAGCCATAAAGTGAAACATTTTCTTGGATTCAGTGGCTGAGTTGTTCCATATTTAGGAATCACCACCTGTGAAATTCCTAGCAAACATACAGGGCTATAAAACAGACAGACTTAGCAGGGTGAAAGCTGAAGGCAGGTGCTGTTTGCTCCACCAGCCTGTACCAGGGCATGATGCCTTTCTACTCATCGCCAAAGCCCTGACACAGGAGGCTTGGGCATGTCACTGGGGCAGCTGATGGTGACACTGGTGGACTCCAAAGCGTTCTGGAGGCCAGCTGCAAGACCTAGGGACTGAAGGGTTCCCCTGTCTTGAGGGGATACCTGCTTTGGGCCCTAGGGTGTTCAAAGAAAATGTTTAGCAAGATGGCAACTGCCATAGTTCAGCAAGTGTCTGTATGAAGTTAAAAATACCCAGGCAAACTCAAAGTCCTGAACCTGAAAAGGTGTTCATCACCACCATGAACTCAGCAAAACAATCTGTTGTGCTTGAGGAAGCACTCAGCAGAGCCAAATCCCTCATCTGATATCATTTATTGGTGCCCTGGGTTTGGTTGGGGTTAAATATCACCAGCAGCTGCTGGCCCAAGCAGTTGGGAGGGGCTGCAGCTGGGAGGGGCCACAACCAAAATAAACAACTGGCCCAGGCAATGGGATATTCCATCCCATACTGAACCCTGCCCCTATATAAGGGGAGAGCTAGAGGAAGGTGGAGGTGCTTTTTTAAAACTTGTTCCAATGTAGCTGGAGTAGGGAAAGTTGGAAACTTAGGCCCAGGTAGAGCCTTCCTAGCATCTATCACTTGCTTTGTCTATCATTACATAAGTGCAATCAATAGTACTGTTGTTTTCCTCTCTCTGTGTTGTTTGATTAAAGTGTCCTTTTCTCAGCCTCTGGGGTCTCACTTCTTTCCCTTCCTTTTGCTTCTCCTTCCCACCCCCCCAGGGGAAGTTGAGGGGGAAAGCAGCGGGTGAGTGGCTGTGTGAAGTTTAGTTGCCAGCAGAGGTTAAACCACAACAAGAAAGCTTAAGGAAGAAAACCACTTTTTGTCTCCATCTGTTGGTCACAAGACAATTTTGTAGCTGTTTGGGTATGTATTTTGCAATACAATTCTAGAAAGGACATCTGCATAGCAAATACCACAATATCCCCATCTTTTCTATCTGGTGATGAGCCTTTTTGATGCCCCGGAGCACATTCTCCATCTGCCTGATAAAAGCCTTTTTGTACAGAATGCAGGTGTCCAACTTCATTATTTGCTCGTAAGGCTGCAATAATGCAGCAGCCTCTGACAAACCCCTCTCCTCCCTGAGAAATAAAGTATGTGCCTTTACAAAAGGAAAGTGTTACAGACAGTATCATAAACCAAAGAGGTGATTTGGGTTTTTAACTAGGCACAGGAGTTGGAATAGCATATTGACAGTATCATCTTGATTTCTGATAACATGGTAACTGGAGTATTTTGTCTTTTCTTTTTGGTATAATAAACATAAATGCAACTGTCTGAACCAAAAAGAGCTAATGTTTTCGGAATTCCTTAGTCAGGAAAGAGCATTAGCACTTCAGGAGAGATGGTGCAAAGGGAATAAGTAGCTATTTGAATGGGAGCAGCATCCCTTTCTTTTTCTGCCTTGTTTTTTAACATTAGCATCCACAACAAAACAACCTGTATGTAAGTTAATATTGGCATACTGTCCCTGCTCAGAGAGCATTCCTGCTGCATTACAGAAGGCAGCTGGGTGGCACAGTAAATGTGTCATTTGCTATTTAACATCTCTGTGACCTGGATTTAAATTGAGAGTCACACAAAATGAGACTTCAGTTCCCTCAGAAGGCTATTAAGGCTCACACAGAAAGACTTGTGAGGCGTCCAAAGGCAGCGGGAACGCGCTCCCGGCGCTCGTCCCTGTGGACACACACCCTCAGAGGCCACGGGGGAAGGGGGAGCTGGATAATTTCGATTAAAAGGATGCCTTCACTTTGGAAGAAAGGCACCAAACCACTGTGAATAAATCTTCTGTTTATTTAAAGGTTTACCCACAGTGCTTTAACCTCCCTGGGAGAAAAGGCATTTGCGATGTCGCTGCCCATCCTCGTGTGGCGTTGCAGAGCTTTACAGGTCTAATTGTTTTCCTACCCACAAAGAACAAAAAGGAGAGTTGTGAAAAATCCAAAAAAAGTTACATTCTCTCCCTTAAAGCATCATTACCCACCCTTTACTGCATAATACTCCCAGCATTGCTGGTGCCTCCGCATATGAGAATTAATTGCCAGCCTTACCTTTATGAGGCAGGACAAGTGCTTATGATGAGGCTTATCTTTAAGTTCAAAAGTCTCCTTTTTATTAGTTTTACATCCACCACCTCAGAAAGATTAAAACTTCAGTCTCAGCATGAGTCTTCCCCCCCCCCCCCACCCCCCCCCCCCACCCCCCCCCCCCACCCGTCCCCATCCGATCCAACGACCCCACACACCACCCCCAGCAACAGACCCCGC
>JANHGL010000625.1:130198-146911 GCA_024611195.1 Ceyx melanurus
AGGGGAGGGCAAGTGGTTTTGGTGGAGTGTTTTTTTAAGTTGAAAAGGGCCCGGTTTATTAGTTTTAACTGCCCCGCCCGAGAAAAATTAAAACTTCAGTCCCGGCGTGGGTGTTCCCCCCCCCCCCCCCCCAACCAGTTTTCTGGGCCCAGTTGCTACCTGTTTGAGAACTGGCCCAGCAAGACCTGGGCACCAACACACAGGTGAGCTGACATCTCTTGACCATCACATACCACAAGTGATGTGAACCCAGCAACTCTCAACTAACTCCTGAGACCCCCATCCCATTTCCAGAAGACTGAGCACACAGTTTAACCTTCATCCCACATCAATCTGGATCTCTGCAGCTGCTGCAGAGATCCTGCCCTGCCCCTGCCTCCACTTCCTTGTGCTCTGCAACCAGCCACGTCCAGCAGCTGTCCCAGGTGAAATCTCCTTTTTCATATATTCTTTTTTTCTTTCCTTGTTTGTTTTTGTTGTTTGTTTGGGTTTTTTAAAATGGATTCAAACAGATTGATTCCTTGGTTCCCTGGCAACCATGCAGGAGTCTGTAGTGTTGCTGGCACAGAGATGAGGGTACTGAGGTATCATCTACATACAGCCTCATATTAATCCTGACCAAGCCCCAGAAACATTGACACGAACCAGACATGAACCCAAGAAAATCAGCTGACAGCAGAGCTAATTGAAGTTTCCAGGTAAATAAAGTTTACATAGAGTTTGATTTTTGCCATCATTCCCTTGAAAAATAGAAGAACTTTGTTTCAGGTGGCTGAAGTTTAACCAAAGCATTTCAATTTGTCAGTCTACTTCAAAGGATTCAAAATTAATCTATACCTGTCTGAACCATCACGAGGTCTTTTCATTTTTATTCAAAATTAAAATATTGTGAAGTGTTTCTAAATATAATGAAGAGAACGAGGTGAGTTGTGAGTAATGCTGAGAAGTTCTCAAGAAGGGAGCCATCAAAACCACAGCAGTCAAAACCACAAAGACTTCTATTGGTCCCTTTGCTCTTCTGTCTAGAAGGGAGATTCAAAAGAGAAATTTAAGCAGGATTTGGATCCCTGTCTGACATGTGCAGGGCAAAAATTAGTTCTTTAAAATCCCCTTGGTATCTTGCCAAGTACCAAGGTCCCTGTCAGCTTTTGCTCACTGCCCCACTGCTGCCCTGCCCTGCTGCAGGGTCAGTACATTGTCCATTTCTAGAACTAATTTCTTTCCCCAGAGCATCATATTATTATTTTTCTTATTACGTGAAGTGCCTCCTGCAGCTCAAAAAGGTCTCAGTGCAATCTGAGGTCTGAGAGCACAGCCCTGGCTGGACCCCAGCTGCCTTTGCTACAACCCTTGGCCATGCCAGGTATTTTCTGCTGGCAGTATAAGGAGGTCCCACAGCCTATGGACCTCACACGGACCCAGCTGAGGCTCCTGCATCTCTCCATAGTTTGAGTTTATACACATATGGAGTGAAACTCACATACTTGTCTATTTATACCTCAGGTTCATCCGTATTTCCTCACGATCATCGAGAGCTCCATGTGCTAAAACACCTAAGAGGCCCAGGTTTCATCAGGGATCTCCTTCTGGAGGAGTTTATTTTATTTCCTTGCAGAAAACTCTCATTGGGACGTTATCCACTACTTGATTCAATTCCAACAGGACTGTTTGGGATCAGGGAGAACCACAAATCAAATGCTTCAGAATAAATCAAAGCATAAATTGCATTGGCTTTGTTAAGACAAAGATTTGATTATCTGCATTTCCCTACAAAGAAATGACAGGAGAACTTCATTGGAGTCTGATACCTGACTTGTTCTCAGTTGAAATGTAGCGAGCAGACACACGTCCCTCCAATCTTATCCTGACAGGAATAAGTTTGAAGTGATTTGTCCCCTCCCTGGTGCCAGGGGGTGACTGCAGAGCATTTGGCACTGCAGATGTAGGTGATTTTGGTCCGTGCAGCAAATTGGCGAGGATTTTATGTGTAGCAGGAATTGAATTGTGCACCTCTCCCGAATGATGGGAAAATCACTCCCCATGAAGGTGAGGCTGTAGTGCAGTACCAAGCACGCTATAAATAAAGGTCAGTCTCTCCCTCTGTTTCCTCCAGAGGAAGAATAAACTTGGAGACATGTTGAAAACAGATAATTGCTTTGTCTGATGCATATTTGTAGTCGATAAAATCTTGTATTTCAAAAATATCATCGAAGCTAAAAATGGGCTATATAAGGATTAGCTATAAAAGTCAGTAGTTAATGATTCACCATAATACATGATTTAGCTGTAAGCTCGAAAAACATAAAAATAGCTCAAGAAACTAATTTCTTATGCTGTTTCAGGCATACAGATGATTTAAACTCAGGCACTTCCACATTTTTTCCGATCCCAGAGCAACGGCATCTGATGAGAAACTGATCTGTTTAGACATTCTCTTTCTGGGGTAAATAACGACACTTTAGAGCATCTTAGAAAAGATTGTGTGGTTCCATAATTGGTAATTTTGTACAGCTTGCATGAGGCCTGTGTCATCTCACAAATTCCACAAAGCAACTGCTCTGACTGGGCTGCTCTAATTGATTTACAGGAGATTGCCAGGATGGGGAAGCGAGCACACCACCAATTACACTGATAGGGAACTGGGGGGACCGAAGAGCTGTTTGTAGCAACCACAGCTGAAGTCATAATGGCAGGGACAGGTACAGGACTCACGTCTTGGGCTCACTGGTAAGCTACAGATCAAATAAAATGAGATTCTAGAGGGACTGTGCCAGAGGATCAGCCTGGGGTAATTTCCAGCGGGATGGGGAACAACTCCCAGCTGAGTTGCTTCCCTGGTTCTCTGCAAGTGATGCCAGCCTGAAACCAGCTTTACCATTGGCATCTTTACTATCCTGTTCACCTTCTTTGGGAGATACAACCCTCAGTGATCAGATAAACTTCTGCAAACGTAAGATCTGCTTTTAAATTCCCTCATAATGCTCTCTGTGGGTGAATGAGATTTTTAGCCATTGAGCTCAGCTCTTGTCAGATTTACCTCTAAGTGAGCAAAGTGCTTGTGACTTCATGGGCTCGGATGATGAGGCTCAAATGAGCTCTAATGATTTTCCATATGCTACAGTGAGAGAGGGTCTACCCTGCCCTTATTTTACCATAGCAGCTCAGGTCCTCTGAGGAGTCCTTCTGCTCCTTAGCTACAGGAAAGAGAAGATGGCACAGATGATATAGGAACAAACTTTCAGTTCTCCTCATATATTTTTGATCAAGTCTGAATCTAGATCCAGTATTTTCCTGGCACTGATGTAGAAAACAAGCTTCTTACAGTCTTCTGAAATTTCAGCAGCTAGTACCATTCGTGGTATAAGAATGAAAGCTTTACTACACAAAGATGTACAGCCAAATAATGTCTAGTCTTACAGACAGAAACACTACGTGTGTCAGACCACAGCCCCAGACTCCTTCCCTTGCTGCTACTGAAGACCTGCTACTGCAGAAGCCATAAGATAATTAATGAGCAGAACTCTGCTGATAGTCAAAGGAAAACCCTATTGAAGAAGATTCTTATACACTATATAAACTATATAAACTTTATATATGATTATATATATATGTGTGTGTACTTTATACTAGTGCATCCCTGACTGATGTCAGCAGGAGCTGCACCAGTTCTTGAACTCAGCCCTCAGTGTTTTTGTAAACACCACAAAATAACTGAAAGTGCTTGTAATATCAAATTCCTACACCAAAACCTTTCATGTAGCTTCAGAGCTTCCCATAAAGACATTTAAGCAGTTATATAAAAACAACAGTCTTCCAGGAACTACACTACAATGGCTTCTTTCTGACAACAGTCATCAGAAAAATCTCTTTAAGAGGTTCAATGTGGTAAAATATGGAAATGACATACAGTTGCTAAGAGATAAAAAAACTACATGAACTTGTGAAAACATTGCAATCTGATGCTTTCGAATCTGCAAGGTCAGCTGTATTTTTCATTATTATAACTTATTTATATTGTCTCCGTGTTAAAAATGAGTTTCTATGCAGGTTACCTCTTTACTTAATACCAGCTGACCTACTGCACCTTTAAATTGTTATTTATTACAAGGCTGGTTAACTTCCTCACAGAGTTTACAGCCCTTTAATTATGCTTTGCCAGACTAATTAATAAATACTGTACACCACTCCTTTCTGCTGAAACAAGCAAAAGGTCTATATTCAACAACTCGCTAGCCGTTTATTTATTTAAGCATTTCATTAAATGTTAGATATGTCTCTTTTTAATGAAAAACACTGGAACGTGAGAATGAAAGTGTGTTTTACTGTCCAATTAACAAATCTAGTAGCTTACTCTGTCACTCAATGAATGATAATGCATTGCTCATAAATCTGGACGAGAACTACTTAGGCATAGACCTTGTCATCAGAGCTACAAGTATTGGCTGCTCTCCACAGAGTCCAGCTCTAAATGTGCAGCAGGATTTGATTCCAGTAACACATTAAGAGAATGTCCAACCATTCTGACTTTTGTAAATGGTCTAATGGTGTCGCAGCAAAAAGCATTTCTCCATTTTTTAAAAGAAATGTATCCTGATGACAAACGTGTTTAGTCATTTTAGTGAGGAACCAGCAATGTGAACTAACAGGGGCCTTTTAGTGCTTTTTCATCCCTGTGTTTCTCTCCCCCGACCAAGGTACACTGGCCAGGATTCAGTTTTCACATGGACCTTAATTGTTCTGTGTTTCCATGGATGTTCTTGGGATTCCTTTACTCCTGCATCTGCAGAGGAGAATGCTGCTTCGACAGGCATCACTTGCACTGTTTGAACATAAAGGAGTGCCAAAATGCTGTAGGTTGTTGGGGCTTTAGAACATCGTTGTGCCAGCAAGTTTGGAATAAAAGCAGTTGTTTTTCCACTTCCATCCCCACTAATGACTTCCAGGCACTGTCCCAGTCCAAGGATTTGCCACTCTGCTGTGCAAGATGGCAACATTTCACTTCTTGGACCTAGAAACCTTTTCTGATGTAAAGTTGTTGTGTTCTGGATGCTCAGAGGGCATTAAACAGGGTAAGTGCTAAAAGCATCTCATGGGAAATAAAACAGAAACGTGCTAAAAGACTTTGCAAATATATTGACAGAAAGCAAAGGGCAAGATCCATAGCTTATCTCACTTTTTGGTTGACAAACTCTTTTTGCTGCTGCAGAGCCTATGAGGAAGCAAAAGAACTGGAGACCCCCCTCTAAAATGACATGTGGTACCAATATGTTGAACATAAAAGCCTGGTGGATCCAGCACTTTTTTTTTTCTAAAGTGAGCTCACTTATTTGCTAAGCAGCTTTGACTGAGCTTTCACAGCCAGAGCTGTGGAGGAACAGTAACTGAATTATGAAAGATCCCCCTGGGATATTTGAAAGGGTGAGAAGGTTCCAGAATAGTGGAAGAATATATCCTAATTCTCATCCAAAAGAGAGAGAATGGGATAATCATGAAATATTAGCAGGATGAGCATGTTGAATAACAGCCAGAGGATCTTTACTAAAGTCATCCTAAGTAGGATTGAGAAAACACTGAAATTAATAATATGTGGATTAGTACAGTTTCCGAATGAAATGGTGTTTATGGATCAAATCTTTCCAATCACACCAAGTGGAGAAACAGAGGGATTTTGTGTGATGTTTTCTGCAGAAGTTTCTTCACTTAAAGAAATGGTCAAGATGTGCAATAATAGAAAACTCCTGAAACAAAACAGGTTTGACTCTGACTGTATTGCTGTTCTGTCTACACATGTACTGAAGCAGATAATTTAGATTGGTTTAGAAATATAATGGAAATTTAATATTTTTGTTCCTACTTTTCTCTTTTCCAGGAAGCAGAAATGCATTTCCTAAGGGAAATAGCTGATGTACTGCCAAGGGGATCTTGGCACCACCAGTATAGAACAGTCAACACATGTTATTGTGAGAACTAATGGGAAATGGGAAGGCAGAGAAAAAGAGATATATCTAAAAACATCTGAAAGAAAGAAAACATTAACAAAGAGAATAGATACTCTTAAAAAAAAATGGAAAAAATCATGGAACCAGAGAAGTTTCTCAAGCCAAGTCTCTGCCATTGAGGAAGGACTGAACCTTTCTGTAGCAATGGAGTTGTCACTCAGATACAGGATCTTACCAGACTATAGAAAAAAAAATAGAGCTTCTATTTTTGTTCAAGTAGACCAAGAAGACCTTAGTAGAAAGGCACAGTTTCATTGGGGTTTAGTAAAATGCTGTTACCACTCCAGCTCCTGTCTTGTCAAAATTGCCATCTCTGCCCAGCAGCTGTCAGTACAACAGTAAGTAAACAACAAATGTCAAAGAAGAATTACACAAGGACCAGCAGTGAAGAAGGACAACAATTACTTACCATCAGTGGCCAAACACATATGAGATGACATACAATCTTTCTGAAGTGTTCTGAACATCATGAACATCAAAAGCAGTTCTATCCCATGGATAACATCTGTGGCAACAGCTTTCAGCAAGTTCCCGTTGGACGCATCTTCCCAGCTCATCCTCTAAGGAATCCAGTTCACAAATGTCACAGTTTGCAGCACTCAAAACTGACTGCACTATGGGCACTGGGGACATGGATGTGAACTAAAATAATAGATGAGAAAAGACTCCTTCAACTTTCAGAATTTGTCCCTCTTAAGGAGACCACTAAAATGACTGTAAGATTCATTACCTCACTTGATTGATTTCACAAAATCATCTTTGCCTCTGTCTACAAAGGTCTGCAAAATATAAAGATGTAATTCTTGTTTCCTCTCCATTTTTTGCCATTTGATAATTTCATTTCTGAGATTGAAATCGCCATTATTTTTAGCATGACAAAGCTTTGTAAAGTTTTATATAATTCTTACACTTTTCTAATTAGGTCATTCACACCAGTGAAGTTTTATATTTACTGAACTTACCTTCCAGAGAAGGTCTGAGTTTTTTTCCTCTCTTTTAAACAAAAGGCAGATTTAATACTTTACCTAAACAGACTAATTAGTTGGTTAGACGCCTGTAGGCTGGCCGTGGAAGGAGTGAGATTGCATTTCATTAATCAAAATAAGCTTTAAAACCCTATTAAACATAAAATATTTAAATTTTACAAATCAGCTGATATATTTGCAGACTATTCATATGAGTTTTCCTTGTGCTGATCCAGGATTCAACTTCTTACTGAAGTTGCTGTGGATCTAATGAGTACAAAGTGTTCCAGTGACCTCCACAAGACAAAAATGCTGCTCTTGTTTAGACACAAATTGCTTTTCTCCATTTTACTTGGTGAACATGAAAAGTGGTTAACACTCTACTGGGCCATGCATAATTTATCATTGTATTTATTATTCTCCTGTTCTGCTTATATGGACTTGGGGTAGAAAACTTCAAAAGGTATGTACTCAAAGATAAGCCATGGTACAGACATATTAAGTAAGAGAAAGCTGCCTTTGAACAATGCTTATGGACTAATATATATAAAACTTCACAATCACCAGATAAAAATTGCCAAAGGATTGAAAGAAAAGTCTTTCATGAGTTGAACTGTAACATCAAATACTTCCCAAAAGCAAAGGCAGAAAATGCCTTTGCTTTAAAAAGCACAAAAGTTAAATTGCTGCCACCAAAGTATTGACTGGATTTCTTCTTTGCTTACTAACAGCAGTGCAATGCTCTGCCTCACACTTCCCAGGAGCCATTTCCCAAATTGCCCGATCTCTCTAAATCTCTAAAATGAGAATAATAACAAATCTCACCTCCTACTCTAAAATGCTGCTAAGGTCTCTTGTCAGGAGTTTCTGCAAAGGCTTCCATGGTGGCTCGGAGCTCAATTCGAGTCTCCGGACATTGTTGAAATTTAAATCAAATGCTGACTAGTGACTATTCCCAGTTATCACCATCTCACAAAACTTCACCATCAGCTGCCACGTGAATGGTCGGTTCGAACATGGCAATTGTAATTCACCCTATTCCAGAAGTGATTTCTATCTATAATTTATCTGGCTATAAAATTTAAATGGCTCAGGCTTTTCCTCCTCCGAGTTTGCGATTCACCTGAATGAAAAGACACGGTATGCACGGCACTGAAAGGATGTTGTTTCACCTACTTAATGGACTTCTTGCCTTCTTTCCAGGCCACACTTTTACAGGGATTTGATTCTGTTCCTGAGAAGCTGTGCTGCTGCTTTCAAAGGGTGAAGGAGGAAGCAGCATGGGCTTTATCCACTATACGAGAGGCCGGACTAGAGGGTTGAAAGTTATATCCCACTGCTACCTGATATATTCACCATTTCTCCCTCAAAGCCAAGCAAATCCTGAATTCATTACAATATCATGAGCTTTAAATAAATTAATACCCAGCTTGTGTCAGGACTCGCTGCATGCTGAGCAATTTGCATTCTGTATTTCCATGGATGTTTCTTCTCCCTTGCAACTCCCCTGTCGGCAGAAATCAAATCAGGACACGACGGATTTCACCTAATTCTAATTCTTTACAACTTTCACTTGAACTTTGCTTAAAACTGGTATGAAAATTGTACATTGAAGTTCTAATAAAAATTGATATTAATCAAGGCAGAAATTAAATAAACCTAGTGTGACAGAGCACCCGTCAGACTGGACTGAATCTGGCTGCCCTAGTGGGCTGGGTTAATTACTGGTCCCTCTTTCCCCAGGCAGACTGGCTCATGCACTGAGAATCACAAAGAGCCTGGGACTTGCCAACAGCATGGAAATCACTCAAATTCCAGGCAGTGCTGAATGTTGGAGTCCCAACATTAATTGCAGACTCTTGGCCCATTTCTGTAGCATATTTTGGTGCAGTCTCAATACGTGAGGTGGATTATCTGCTTTCAGCCAGTTACCTTCTCTCACAAAGCAGGCCCAACATATTCCAGATGTAATTTAGCACTGAACATGTCTGACATCACTTGCTGCAGAGTTTATGTATTTATTAAGCTCAGGTTTTCCTCACTTCAAATGCTTTTTACTGGCCTCGCTGCTGGCTGCATTAACTTGGTGCAGTCTTGCAGAGAGGAAGGAAAAAGATGTGATGGGATTTTTTTCCTGCACATACCCTCATCTTGAGCACATGCATGAACATGTTGATCCTCTCTGCCCTCCATGCTTCTTAAACAGAGGACTTTAGAGTTCCTATGAAATTTGTGAATAATGTTACTGAAGAAAATTATTTTCTAATTATGAAGACTGAAAAATAATAAAAGGCAATAATAGAAATCAATTAATGGTGATTCTTCCTGTAAATTTCGGGCCTAGCCTGCATTTTAGTAACAAAATCTCAAAATAAAATGATTGCTTCTTAACTTGAAAATTAAATACCATTTTCCTAACGTACAACCTAATGACCAAAGTAGAGAATCATGCAGGTAGGTCTCAGTGTTCTTTCTGGTGACTCATCTGGGACACGGTGCACTTTACTGATGAAAGAACCACAACTTCAGAAAAAGAAAGAATTGTCCTTAATTATTCATAATTTTAGAAGTAAGAACTGTGCAAACCTTCCTTGTACATTAAAATAACAAAGGTATTTAGTGTGATGACTCATTTCATAGCCATCCATAAATTTCTTGTTTTATCTTTTTCAAGATTGTTTCCCACTGCAATCTGATGATAAAACTGGCTGCTGATGGCTTGGATGGGCACACGCTCTGCTGGGTAAAACACTGGCTGGACTGGAGATAAATGCAGCTGGTGGCTGGTCACCAGTAGTGTTGCTCAGGGCTCAGTACTGGGACCACTTCTGTTGAACATCTTTATCAGTGATCTTAATGGGGGGAACAATTTTTCACAGTCAGAGGTGAATCAGGAAAAAAGGGCATGTTTTTAAGCCTCCCCTCCAAAACTCAAATAGTCACTGAAGAACTGCCAGGTTTTGGGTGAGGAGCTGCTACTATCAACAAGGTTTTCCCATGGTACTATGATGTCTCAATGACCGTTAAGCCTTAGGAGTTCAGGGAAATATTTTCTGATTTATTGTGGTCTGGGTTTAATTGAATTCAGTTCCTGATGAACTCCGTTAGCCTCCACGCTACCCTCACTACTGCACCACGGGGCTGTTGATTAAAGATCCATCTATTCCATAGCAAGGTCATCTCACCTAAGAAAGCTATTTATGTATGGGATGCAAGCTCAGGACATATTGATCCATAGGATGGAGAGAGATCATAGGGCAAAATGCCCTGTCTATTTTTAGTTGGGTTAGGTTTTTTTTCCCCTATCAGATAAAAGGAAATGACTGCTTTAATGCATTGTGCTGGCTCCCTTTTCCTTCCAAAGGAAAAGTCATATATGTCTGTATGGGCTGCAGTTTGGCCAGTTTTATTATGCTACAGGCTTTACATTAGTGACATCCAGCCAGGAGCTGAATGCTGGCCATTAGGTCAGATTGATGGGCCATGCTCAGAGTGCCCAGAGAGGCTCTGAAATCACCAGCATCCCAACCTGACTTCAGAACAGCAAATGCCAGCATGCAAAATCCCAACCCATCCAGCACTGCAGACCACAGCTATGGGGTTTTGTGGCCACAAAGTCCAGTGCTGGGCTAAACCAGAAGCAAGTATTTTTAGCCCCTAACACTTTCAAGTCCTGACCATTCCGAGATGGTTTGGATCATGATGTTTAAAAGGTATCTAGAGACGCTCTGCAAAAGCTACTCAACCATAGGGTGAAGCTGTCTAATAGAAAAAATATATTTAGCAAAAAGCATTGGTTCTCCCATTTACCTTCTGTTTGCAAATAAAAAACACTTAAATTTATTTTCTGAAGCATTTCCATAAAATATTAAAACAACCACCGGCATCAATTTTTTCTCCTATTGCATTAAAAAAAAAATTGCAACTCTATAGAACTCCAGTTAGAAAGCTTTTATTGCATTTATTTCCATAAGATAAAATCAGAATCTGCTCTCTTTTAGGAATCTGATTGCTTTTGCCTTCTGGTCTCCTTTATCTCTTTAATGTTTATTCTTCCAGTCAGCACTTTGCAGCACTGATTGCTTCAGCTTTTCTTCCCATTAGACAAAACTTTTTCACAAGTCACAAGCTCTGAGCTGGGCTTGGCACTAGTACTGGTTCTTATCTGCATCAGGCAGGGCTGTGCTGCCTCCCACTCCAAACTTGTGTGTTTCTTAAATATCTGCTCATATCTGACATTCCCATTGAGAACAGCATTCCCACTTTCCTCTCCTAAGTATCCCTTAGTTTGGATGGGCAACAGAGAGGTTGGTACCAGAGCAGCAGGGGCAGGAGTAAAGGGCTCCACAGATCCCATGTGTCAAGACAACAGGCACTGGCTTTGGGAGCTTTAGGAAAAGAACAGTCAGGTGCAGCCTGATGATGCACTTTGGGGGAGAAATAGCATCTCATGCCATCATCTCCAGATTTTCTCTGATTATCTGCCTTTTGGGGGTTAGGTCTTTTCTCCCCAAACAACTGTGCTGTTTCTTATGAAGCCGCCAGCTGACATGAGCCAAAAATTATCCTGAAGAAGCAATGCTTGGGAGCAGCTCTGCCATGGGGCAGTCAGAAAGAAGAGACTCAGAGAAATTTGCAGACAAAAGGAAGACAGGGAGATTGTATTGTTAGCCCTGGGGCCGACTTGTTTCCAGGCTTTTAGGCAGGTAATGTTGAAGAAGTCTGTTGCAGAGACATGCTCTGCAGATAACATAGCAGAGGTTTAGGTTTCTTAAAAGCACCTTGGTTTAGAGAAGCAGTAAATACTGTTTGAAATGAAAGAGAAATTACTACCAACTGCATTGCACTTCAGTATTTCAGTCTGGATATGGGTGATATTTATCTAATGATGACATCACCTCCTTACTAGTGGCTGCATGCAGATATTCTGTGCCTTGGAATAATAAAACCACCACTACTTTCTCACAACTTGTGTCCATCTAGAGGCCTGGGAGCATGAAAAGCACCAAAAAGCTTGTTTTGTTTTGGGAGCACATGAAAGACCTGACATTAAGCAGCAGAGCATCCACAAAGGGAAAGCCAAAGAGCGTTTCAAATGCTCTGCTAAGTTATGTATAACAGAGCCTTCCACATTCATTACAGGACACCTTTTCCCATGCAGCTGTTTTGCTTATTAGTATAATGAATCCTTAATCTAAAAAAAAACAAACCCAAAGCACCCAGAACAATCCAAATACATGGCTTCCTTCACACTTGCAGTGTTGAAATCACCGTAGCCCATGAGCGTTCAGCATCAAAGCTCTCGCTGTTCTCTGTGAGTCTAGCTCAGAAATCATGCCCTGCATCAAACAGCCAGTGATCTTGATGCAGAAGAAACACTGGCTTTGAAGGACGTCTTCATTTGTTTTCATTTTCTCCTTTGTGTGGGAAAGAGCTGCTGCTTGTAGATGGCACACACCAAGTTTTGTTTGACTTTCTGCACTGTTGACTTTGAAGCTCCCATTCATACCCCAGCCTTACAGAAGGGAAAAAAAAAATATCACTTTGACAAGATTATGCAGAAGCAAATCCAGACAAAAAAATGAACGTGGCAAATTGCACCTCGCAGCCCACAACTCTTTGCCAGAATCAAACTCGTATATATCCTGCTGTTTGGAAAAGCTCCATTAATGTTATTTGCTTTATCTATGCCTTCCAGCTCGATTCTGAACCAGAAGGGATGAACTGACTGCACAGTCTTTCAGTCTGCAGCTGGATTAGGCTGCAGCACATGTTGGAGGCCAGTGAGCTCGATGGCAGCGACAGAGAGGAGTCCAGGATCTGTGCAGGACCTTGGGGTGGGCTATGGAAATGCTGTCAGTTACTTTTGCTGGTCCTTCTTGGTAGGGAAGGTCGTCCTCTGGATGAGGTTGCCATGACTAGACTATGTATGTGCACATGATGGAGAGAAACACTTAAGGATCAGCTTCTGAAAAACTTAGCCAAATTCTCCCAACAAAATGTACAAAAGTTGGATCTGCTGGTCTTTCTGATAATTGCAACATGAAAACTAGATGTTTTCTGGTGAATACTGTGCCAAAACTTGCAATCTGCTCATAGAAACCACAAAGTCATAGGATGGAAAGTTCCTCTGTTATTATATCTGCATTGCCCTCTTTCTGTCATAACATTTACAAACCACTAAGAATTTACTACACTCTAAACTCTTGCTCCTCTATTACCAGCCATAAAGTGCTTAGTTTCGTTATGCAACTTTAATTTCACTTAATTTTTTGAGACTTCAACACAATTTTCTTCAAGCAGAGTTAGAAAAGTCATTGAGGATGACAACATTTTAGTTGGGTTGAGTGAGCTGATCTCCATCAGCCTGGTAGAGTTATCATTTTTGCTGTGTAATGTGGAAACCTACCTGGTTTCTGTTTAAATACACAAGGAAGGAAAATTTAGTCTCAGCTTCGTGTACATATTTTAGTTACAATAACATGAAACAACATGAATGATCAGACCTATTCAAACTTGAGTTTACTGTTAGTATAAACAAAAATATCTTTATATACATCTTCTAAAAAAAGCCTTCAAGTGTTTTTTTGACAGAAAAACAAGCAAACAATACTTAAAGAAATAATTATTGTAATAGGATTCTGTTATTTATGGGGACACTAATTTGAGGCAAGCCTGGTGCCACCCAGCTTGTTGAAAGCTGATGAGCTGGGTACACAGAGCACAGTGAAAAGCACAAGACTGTCTGGATTATCCTTTGGCTGGTTCTGCAGGAGCCACAATTCAGTCTGCCCTGGTCTGCAGGATGCTTTGAAGATCCTTTATGAATGCTCCATGCCACGGGTGGAGACAGCTCCTCTGTCACAGCACAGGGTGCACATCTAGCCACAAAAATGACTGTGGTCTCTGTTTTGATTGAAACCCTGCCTTGAATCTTGCACCTGCAGCTATGTCAAGCTTGTTCAGAAAGATGAGCACAAGCTGATGAATGCAGACACCTCTTCTGATGTCAGCAGTGATAGTTATGGGTGAAAGGCTGCCACGAGCAAGGCTCCACAGCCTCCCTCCAAGCCTCTACATCTTCCCAAAGGCTTGGTGCTGTTATTAAACACTCACATTACACAGGAGCAATTTGGCAGCAGAGGACATTTGTCAAAGGGGGATTGGCTGCAGCCAAACGAGTTACCTGTCAAACTGGAAAACTTTCCCTGAGCTGTGCTGGGGACACCATGTGCCAAACTGGAAAACTGTCACTGAGCTGTGCTGGGGACATCACAGCCAATCCCCCAACAACCTGCACTGGTTCAGTGGTTACCACCTCAGCCTCCCACTGCTGGCACCCCAAAATTATGACAAGTCATTTAGTAATTAAGCCACTCATTTTAGTAACTAAGCCTCTGGGGAGCTGACCCCTGAAGGAGAAGCAAGGTTTTCATGTAATGCCTTGTAATTAGGAATTTCTCCTTTATTTTCCATTTGCTAATGACACGTGCAAGAAAATGGAGCTTTGTTTCCTGAAACCTCATTGCTCCTGATACTGCTCCCCATGTCCTTTGATTAGGGGCTGTGACTGCTCCTTCCTTCTCATCTCCACAGCACAGGGCTACAAGTGACTGTCAGCTTTTTGGAACACATAGCTGTGCAATGTCCTAACACTTCCAGTGAATTAGGGCAATGCTGGATTCATGTTCCACAGACAGAATACTCCCCAAAGTCTCAATGGTTGCTCTTTTAGTTTCAACTTGTCCATTAACAGCTTAAAAACTCCCAAGGCTTCATATGCTAAAAACTTGCAAACATGCCTCTGCAGATAAAATGTTAAAACATTTTGAGCTGAGAGAAAGTCAGGAAGGCAAAAGAGATCTGTTGTAATGTGCCAGCCTATCCTTTCCATCTCTTCATATCCACCTTGGTTCTATAGGTAGGGAAACATATGTTTCAGGGTAAAAGGAAAGAATAAGAAAGAATAAAAGCAGGCAAAAGTACAAAGTAAGATAAACCACCTCAGTTTAATGAACACTGGAAAACTTGGAACCTATCTTACAGAAAGGAGGCAAATGGAGCCAAACTGTTGCCTGTTGCTCTCACAGACTCACTAGACCTGGCTTTTCCCACCTCATCTCCCAACATTTTTTAATCTATCAGACTAGATAAGCAATGCTTTCCTGTCTTTAATACATCTTTTACTTTTTCTTCTGAAAAAGAGAGGCAATATATTTTCAGTAGGTGAAAACTAGAATTATGACTCCATTCATCTGTGCAGGTTTTTGAACCAATATATTTTGTGTAAGTATCATCTATGACTGTGCTGGTAAACCCTGACAAATTACTTTAACAGCCAACAGAAGGGCTGGGATACTGGACTTTCTTTTTCTGTTTCCTGCATCTCTGCAGAGTTCATCTGAATACATGGTAAGAGCTAATTTAAGTGTACATGACACTAGGTAAGTTGTACTTGCATATGATAGAATTATTTTATTATTACTGTTAAAACAAAAGCATTTGTTGGTTTGTTGGTTTTTTTTTAGATTAGATAATGTATCATTTGTATGTGTTTGTATAAATGTAACACAGGTTTTAATTTTAATGGAATAAACCCATTCTTAATATGGTTAAAAGGTCAAAACTTTCTTGCTTCCTCATAAAAAAAAAAAAGTAAAACATGGACTATATTTGTTTTGAGAGTATTTTAAGCCTTTGCATGAAAATAAGCAAGAATGCTCAGTTTTAACTCTCAAAATAGCAAGCCAACACTGCAACAGCTGGACCTGCTTTTCCTTGGTCTATCCATCTGACAAAAAACATCACTCTTATCTTCTTCTGAACTCTGGCAGCTCAGGATTTCAAATACTAAATCCTTCCCACGAATTTAACACTTTTCACCCTACCATGTGCCAACAGAGGAATTAACACTTTCAAAACCTGCACAGGTAGGTGTTAATGGCTCTCAGGTTCCAAAGGAGAGCCACGCCTGGAGTAGGGCTGTTGTGCCCATGAACTGCTCTGAAAAACACACCCTGCAAGGTGAGGACTGGGAAAAAATGAAGCCTTTGACCACGTGCAGAACCAGATACTTCTTCAGCCTGTTTCTGGCTTTCAATCCCACCAAAGGACACCTGCAGAGTTGCTGCCACACATCCCCTGCTCCTCCTCTCTGGTGCTGGGATGAAGGCTGCTCGTCCCACACGGCTCCTGAACCAAGCAGGGTGGGCAGAGACACTTGACGTCCACTGCAATGATTTTGACTGCATTATTAAAAATTGCTACATTGCAGGAATGCAAGTTTGGCTTCCCAAGTCCATTATGCCTTGACTGTGGAACACTTGCCAGCAGTCAGCATTTGTGAGCAATTAATATAAAGCACTGTGAGATTGGAGATACCATTACTCTTCCTTCATTAGCCTCACACACTGGCCTTTGACAAGTCTGTGGTTGGCAAAATGTGACTTTTAAGAGCTTCTAGGGTATGCAATTCTACCTTCTAGTATGTTGGAAATTTCAAAGTGCCTATTGAAAAAACAATACATCAATAAGAAGGGGGCATCCCAGCTCTCCTGAAAGGATTACTCAGTGAGCACAGAGGAGCTCACAGGCAAAACCTAACACACGTAATTAGGACTGTCCTGGATTATTATGCTGGTAGGAAATACAAAAATACCATCTGTCAAAGAGATGGATGGTTCTGAAAAGAGATGAAACCTTTAAAGGTAAAAAATCTATACATAAAAGATGCTCTTACCAGTATTTCC